>MU271209.1:0-96173 GCA_021432655.1 Atractiella rhizophila | reverse complement strand
TAAAAGTTATAATGCAACTTTCTCGGGACTGAGGCCGACATCCACTGTTGGTACGACAGTGACGACGATTATTAAACGAAACCACGCGTGTACGAAACTGAACCCACTTGTCCGGTTAACGAGTAGCTACGATGTCGCCGACGATAACTACGTGCTATGAAAGTGCTCAGCTGAGTTTCGCTATTCCAAGCAAACGACGGAAGTGAAGCGCCCTTTATTTCGACTCAAAGAAACGTCCGAAACAAGTTAGCTGAGACAGGAGGATTCTTCCCTCAAGCGTGGAAGTCGGGGTAGTACTAGGGAGGACACACCAGTGAGATGTAAGTTGAATTCCTCCATGGGAATGACTTGACTGTATCCGCCACCCGCTGCTCCTCCTTTGATACCAAAAGTCGGTCCTTGGGAGGGCTGTCGGACACAGGCAAAGGCGACTTTGTCCAAGTGTGCTCCAAGAGCCTGAACGAGACCAATAGTGGTCGTCGACTTTCCTTCGCCAAGGGGAGTGGGAGTGATTCTAAGAAAACTTTTAGATTAGAAAGTGAGCTGATCGAGGGGTAAATTCCGAACCCAGCTACGACAATGTATTTTCCATCCCTGCAGCGCTATCAGTTGAGTCCATTAATGAAGAATAACAACACATACTTGCGATGCGCCAAAGCATTCAAGATCTCCAAACTGACCTTGGCCTTATACTTTCCGTAAAGTTCCAAATGCTTTCCAGGGACTCCAATCTCATCCGCAAGTTCATCGATCAATTTTGGTCTCTGGCTCTTAGCAATGACAATGTCACTATTTCACCACATTATCAGCCGTAAATCAGTCCATGCAGTGCGAACATACCTAGGCACTTTTTCTAGTAAATTCAGCTTCAGCGGTCTGACGGTCCTCTTGGCGTTCTTCTCGAGGAACCGCTCTGCCGACGTAAGTGTATTGCGCATCAGCATCGCAACTGTCATTGGCCCTACGCCTCCAGGTACGGGTGTGATATGACTGGCAACCTTTGAAGCGGAGTCGTAATGGACATCTCCTACAAGGCGTTGGCCAGTCTTCTTGCTTGCGTCTGCCCAACTTTACTCTTAGGAATTTTGAACGAGAAGGGCAGGCTGTGTGGACGCACCAGGTACGAAATTGGTGCCCACGTCAATGACGATAGCGCCTTCCTTCAACCATTCGCCCTTCACAAACTCTGGCTTTCCAATCGCGGCAATGAGAATGTCTGCCATTTTGACCTGTCACATTCCAAAGCCAAAGACAATTCCAATCCCGTCAATAACAGTCCAGATTGATAATGGAGGAGCACGAACAATGTTCTCTAGCCCAGAGGTGCGCGAGTGACACTGCGTCACAGTCGCGTCTTTTCTCCTCAACAACGCACACACAGGCGTTCCAACGATATCTGAACGTCCTAACACCACGGCGTGTTTTCCGGCAATGTCGATGCCTGTGCTCTCCAATAGAGCGATGACGCCTAGCGGCGTGCAGGGGGAAAAGATGGGGCTGGACGTGCGGGAGGAGAGAAGTCCGATATTATACGCGTGGAATCTGACATGGTGCTCTCCGTCAGTACAAAACCGTCAGATAAGAGCGAATACGAACCCATCTACATCCTTCTCCGGACTAATACTCTCCACCACCCTCCTCTCACCCTCTCTCCCCACTCCATCGCTCAATGGCAACTGTACAAGAATGCCATGGACCTTCTCATCTCCGTTCAGCTTCTCCACAATTTCGACCACCTCCCTCTCTGACAAATTCTCGTCCAGTGTGATGTGCTGAAAATCGATCCCACACTCCAAGGCGGCTTTCTTCTTCATGTTTACATACGTCGTACTGTCCGCGCGGGTTCCTTGCTGGATTATCGCTAGCGATGGGGAGAAGTGCGGATATCGCGACTTCGTCTCACTGATTCGTGAACCGATACTGGTGCGAATCGTCCTGCAATCCGATGATTAATGTTTAGAAATTGTCACATGTTGATTGATGAAAACAAATCTTAACAAGCGTTTCAGAAGGAACTGAAACAACCAGTTGATTTCCCGTTATGTATAGATTTTCGAGCTTTTACTTGGAGAAACTTAGTCTTTGTGCTATACCTTGGCAGCCAGTGTTGTTGTAGGTTTTAAGGTAAAGACAACAATCGATCTCAACTCGAAGTATCTTGCCAGTCTGCGCTAGCAGAGTAGAACAATATGCAATCAACCTTCCGCATCTTTCATGGATGGTTCATTTTCCAGCATGCTGATCACCCAGATTCCCAAGTGTCCGCAGGACTGGAATTTATGGCAAGAAGCAACCACAGAATGGAAAAATATAGCGTGCGACACAATCCCGATCGCAACAATAAACGCTTACTTTGCGATCTCAGTCCCATCAATCTTCTTCCCTCCGTTTCCTTCCTTCTTCACCTCCCCCAGAGCATCTTTCACAAGGACCTCAGTCATTTCCTTCCTCTGCAAACTAGTAGGCAGTTCCGTGACTTGTGAGTGTTCCCTCTCGTGCAAGAGGTGTGGGAGCTTTGTGTGATGTGGGTTGAAGATCGGCTGCTGGGTGCTCGCTTGCTGGGTGCCAGTGCTCGTTTGACGGGAGATGTGGGAGGTGCAAAATCGATGGCGCGAGATTGGATGGATTGGGCGACGCTGAAGGGCTGATGTTGAAATGAATGGACGCCGACGCATGGCCATGAATGCTTTTTTCGGTCCGCTAAAATTTGGGGTTTGGAATGCACTGATAGCAAGCTGATAGTCGATGATAAACCAAACTGAGGCAACTGCGGTCTGTTCACTTGAACTGCCTGGTTCGGATTGGGGAAACTGGGAAAGTTAGGCCTGGCTAGATGTTGAGGCGAGCTTTTTGGGACAGCAGGTTGTTAAGAGCGACGAAAAAGAGGTGGTGCAATGCGTATCTAGGCTCACGGTGTGTGCTCAAAAAATATTTTTCCTTTTTTCAGCGAGTCACAGGGAGTTCTCAACAATCCCATTGGTTGTCGAGCTGCTCGAACCTTGAGTGCTTCCACCAATGGTTGATCACCTTTGTTGTTACCGACTGTGATTGGAAAGGTTTTATTGTTCCATCGCACACTTTCGCGTTTGTTGAATTTTCCATGACTCCAAGTTATCTGTCTTTCCCTGTGAATTTGACGAGAAAGGCTGTAGAATGAATAATATTTCTTTTCCATTTGATATCGTAAGATATCAGCTATCCATCGGTTTGTCTAATTTACTGTGATACGTCTTTTGTGCAAGTGTCGTCACAAGCAACAGATTCATATTCCATACTTACCTGTCCCTTACCTCATTACCTTCATTACCCTCGTTGTGATATTCCCTCGGGATTTAAAAAATACCAAACGACAACAAATGTGCCGTTACTCAAAGCTCCAGCTGGATCATTCAAATTTTGTTTACTCGAATGTTACTAATCATGATATTTACGAGCCCAGCTCTTAACTTCGTCTAACCTCCTCTCTTTAGCCAGTAGTACTCGTAAGGATGCTGAACCGAAGCAAGAGAGCAGCAAAAGGTGGACGACCGACGACTGTGGTGTTTGCCCCCATGATTCGTTGCAGACGGAACCAAAAGGGTGCATGACCACCTCCAACCGTTTCCCTTCATACCAAATCGGATGTCCATCTCTTCTCTTTGTTTTCGTTTTCGGAGAGGAGGAGAGGAAGAAAATTAGATTACCACCTTACGCTTGCACCTCGCTTCTCTCGGTTCGATTCGAATTCCACATCAGGCTGTCGGGATTTCTAACCAGCTACAGTATCCCCTTTTGGATGTGGGTTGTTTTCTGGAGATACGGCGCTCGAGACTTGAAAAGCTTGAACGATGATCGATCGATGTTGAAGTTAGGTGTTTATTTGTGCGAAACACATCCAGATTGCCTGAGTGAATGGGGTGACAAATTTCTGAGATCAATGGGGTCATTGAGATTGATAAGTTTCCGTCGAAACTTCGAAAATAGGTAAGCACTAATTATCATTTTACATTGTTATTCAGCTGCTCTAAAGCCCTTCCAATGGCTTCAATCTTTTCAGCTCCTGCTTCACTCCAGGTCCATTCGTCCACTTCCCCTTTGCTCGCCATGCCAACCTTCGCCTGCCGAAACTCCATCCCACTCTCCACCGTAACACTCGCGCTCGCATGGACCGCGTCTACGCCCGTGCGTACTATCTCTTCCACATTCCTCCCATTCACCCCTGCACCAGCCATAATTTCTATTCTTCCCCTGGCCCCATCGACCAACGACCGCAATACATCGATTCCTTCCGCTGCCGTGGGGGACTGTCCAGATGAGAGTATTCGCCGACAACCGCTCGCAATAATTGCTTCTAAAGCCTGGAGATGATCCGAACTCATGTCGATGGCTCGATGGAAGGTGACAGGAAAAGGTCGGGCTAGCTCGACCAGCTCCTTCGTGCGCTCAATGTCCACCGTCCCATCCTTCCGCAGAAGTCCAAGAACGAACCCGTCTCCTTTCTCGACGGAAAGATGGGACTTGAGGGAGAGGATGTCGGAACGCATGACTTCGAATTCGAGAGAGGAGTAGAGGAAGTCACCTCCTCGGGGACGGATCATGACTGATATGGGAAGGGATGTGCGACTCTGTACCAGTTGAACGAGACCGGTGGATGGAGTGAGGCCTCCTGACGGAGGAGAGGAGCATAATTCGATGCGAGAGACGTGCGCCGAAGTGGAGGCGACCATGCAAGAGTGCAGTGAGTAACAGCAAACCTCGAACTGAACCATTTTATGCTATATCTTGGTTAATACTCGGTCTATTACGCTGATTGAAATGCCAAATTACAGCAATTTACATTATCTACGCACCTATGACGTCTAAGAGACCTGAGAGAATTGAAAGAGAGGAGAAAGAAAATTGAGTTCAACCCGACGTGTCGTTGGGTTCGGTTCCGAAAGTTAGCGGGAGAAAGCCTCTTCTTTCACCACCAACACCAACGAGGTCCATATTCTCCTTTTCATTTCTTGCCAAACCCACCATCCCTGTCTTTGGGAAGGCGCAAAAGTACTAGGGCTCGAGTCGCGAAATTTTGTTGGGTATCTGCACCGACCTTCTAGGCTAAAAATCTACCTTCCTTCTCGAATCTCGAACGAAACAACTTCGAACTCGATTTTTCCCATCTGAGTCTTTTGGACAAACATGTCTTATAATGGAGAGACCAACGGTGTGGAGGCGGCGGAGGACAGACAGCATACGATTAATGTCGTCAGGAAAAAGTTGATGGGTTATGTTGGATGTGAGTCCCTTTGAATACTTGTTTTTTTTTGAGGCGGTTGGTGCGGGAGAGCTGTAAATCAAGGCTAGAAAGCCTCCGGAAATTGATACACGAAAAAGGAGGGAATGCAAAGACAACAAAGCGCGCAATACCGCTGCCACATGAAGCGGGTGGGAAGTGTTTCAGCCTTGAGACTTTATTGGTCTCTGCCCTTTCTGCAGGTTCCAACGCTTTTGGGTGACGGAGAAACTGACGCCTACAATTTCTTTGTTCACAGTTGCCAACCTGCCCAACCAAGTTCATCGCAAGGTTTGTCCTCTTCTCCAGGTCACTCTCTATCTGGCTCTTATTCTCTGCGCGTCAGTCCGTCCGAAGGGGATTCCACTTCACTTGCATGGTCGTCGGAGAGTCCGGTCTTGGAAAGTCGACACTTATCAATACCCTCTTCAACACGAGACTTTACCCTAAGAAGGAACCTCTGCCACCGAATGAAGAGAAACCCAAGACCGTGGCGATTGAGAACATTAGTGCAGGTCCGTTGGTCTTTTAGCCCTCAGTTGGAAGAGTTGGGAAATTGACGGCGTTTTGGTGCTCAGATATTGAGGAGAATGGTGTGAGGCTGAGGCTGACAGTTGTCGACACGCCTGGCTTTGGTGACTTTGTTAACAACGACGAGAGGTCCGTATTCCTTCTTGGGAAGAAAAGTGGGATTGAGTAATTTTGCCCACTCAGCTGGAAGCCGATCTTGGACAACATCGAGGCTCGTTTCGACGCTTATCTCGAGCAAGAGAATCGTGTCAACAGGAACAAGCTTGTCGACAACAGGGTTCATGCTTGCATCTACTTTATCGAGCCGACTGGTCACTCGTGCGTTCTACTCTTCCCCTCTTGTTAAAACCAATCCGGTGCAAGCCGAGGCTGACTATCGGGCATGATTTGTTGTGGAGGGTAGGTTAAAGCCCGTCGATATCGAGTTCATGCGCCGTCTTCATACCAAAGTCAACCTCATTCCCGTGATTGCTAAGGCCGATACTATGACTGAGGACGAGATTAATGCTTTCAAGACCCGAGTAAGCTTTCTACACTGCATTTTCTTCTGAAAACTGGCTGACTGATATCAAACTTAGATTCTTTCCGACATCGCGTTTCACAACATTCAGATTTATCAGGCTCCGAAATACGAGAATGAGGATGAGGAGACGATTGCCGAGCACGAGGAAATTATCGTGCGTTCCACCCTCCCCTTAAACCCGCTGAAACTGGACGGATCATGACTGATATGGGAAGGGATGTGCGACTCCGTACCAGTTGAACGAGACCGGTGGATGGTGTGAGGCCACCAGACGGAGGAGAGGAGCATAATTCGATGCGAGAGACGTGCGCCGAAGTGGAGGCGACCATGCAAGAGTGCAGTGAGTAACAGCAAACCTCGAACTGAACCATTTTATGCTATATCTTGGTTAATACTCGGTCTATTACGCTGATTGAAATGCCAAATTACAGCAATTTTCATTATCTACGCACCTATGACGTCTAAGAGACCTGAGAGAATTGAAAGAGAGGAGAAAGAAAATTGAGTTCAACCCGACGTGTCGTTGGGTTCGGTTCCGAAAGTTAGCGGGAGAAAGCCTCTTCTTTCACCACCAACACCAACGAGGTCCATATTCTCCTTTTCATTTCTTGCCAAACCCACCATCCCTGTCTTTGGGAAGGCGCAAAAGTACTAGGGCTCGAGTCGCGAAATTTTGTTGGGTATCTGCACCGACCTTCTAGGCTAAAAATCTACCTTCCTTCTCGAATCTCGAACGAAACAACTTCGAACTCGATTTTTCCCATCTGAGTCTTTTGGACAAACATGTCTTATAATGGAGAGACCAACGGTGTGGAGGCGGCGGAGGACAGACAGCATACGATTAATGTCGTCAGGAAAAAGTTGATGGGTTATGTTGGATGTGAGTCCCTTTGAATACTTGTTTTTTTTTGAGGCGGTTGGTGCGGGAGAGCTGTAAATCAAGGCTAGAAAGCCTCCGGAAATTGATACACGAAAAAGGAGGGAATGCAAAGACAACAAAGCGCGCAATACCGCTGCCACATGAAGCGGGTGGGAAGTGTTTCAGCCTTGAGACTTTATTGGTCTCTGCCCTTTCTGCAGGTTCCAACGCTTTTGGGTGACGGAGAAACTGACGCCTACAATTTCTTTGTTCACAGTTGCCAACCTGCCCAACCAAGTTCATCGCAAGGTTTGTCCTCTTCTCCAGGTCACTCTCTATCTGGCTCTTATTCTCTGCGCGTCAGTCCGTCCGAAGGGGATTCCACTTCACTTGCATGGTCGTCGGAGAGTCCGGTCTTGGAAAGTCGACACTTATCAATACCCTCTTCAACACGAGACTTTACCCTAAGAAGGAACCTCTGCCACCGAATGAAGAGAAACCCAAGACCGTGGCGATTGAGAACATTAGTGCAGGTCCGTTGGTCTTTTAGCCCTCAGTTGGAAGAGTTGGGAAATTGACGGCGTTTTGGTGCTCAGATATTGAGGAGAATGGTGTGAGGCTGAGGCTGACAGTTGTCGACACGCCTGGCTTTGGTGACTTTGTTAACAACGACGAGAGGTCCGTATTCCTTCTTGGGAAGAAAAGTGGGATTGAATAGTTTTGCCCGACTCAGCTGGAAGCCGATCTTGGACAACATCGAGGCTCGTTTCGACGCTTATCTCGAGCAAGAGAATCGTGTCAACAGGAACAAGCTTGTCGACAACAGGGTTCATGCTTGCATCTACTTTATCGAGCCCACTGGTCACTCGTGCGTTCTCCTCTCCGCTCTCGTTAAAACGAATCCGGTGCAAGCCGAGGCTGACTATCGGGCATGATTTGTTGTGGAGGGTAGGTTAAAGCCCGTCGATATCGAGTTCATGCGCCGTCTTCATACCAAAGTCAACCTCATTCCCGTGATTGCTAAGGCCGATACTATGACTGAGGACGAGATTAATGCTTTCAAGACCCGAGTAAGCTTTCTACACTGCATTCTTCTGAAAACTGGCTGACTGATATCAAACTTAGATTCTTTCCGACATCGCGTTTCACAACATTCAGATTTATCAGGCTCCGAAATACGAGAATGAGGATGAGGAGACGATTGCCGAGCACGAGGAAATTATCGTGCGTTCCACCCTCCCCTTAAACCCGCTGAAACTCACAAGCGGCTACGTGATTCAGCGCAAGATTCCTTTTGCGATCGTCGGCTCAGACTACATCGTCGGCACGGATGATGGACGGCAAGTTCGGGGTCGTCGTTACCCGTGGGGAGTGATTGAGGTCGATAATGAAGACCACTGCGACTTCGTCAAGCTCCGACAGATGCTCATCAGGACCCATATGGAGGAACTGAAGGAGCACACCAACAACGTCCTGTACGAGAATTACAGGTCGGAGAAATTGTTGGGAATGGGTGTGACCCAGGATCACAGTGTGTTCAAGGAAATCAAGTCAGTTCCTTCCTCATTCCTCGGTATCCATTCGTGCTCAGGATGCTGATGCCTCGTTTGGTTATAGCCCGGCGGCGAAGATGGCGGAAGAGAGATCGCTCCACGATGCCAAACTGGCAAAGATGGAGGCCGAGATGAAGATGGTCTTCCAACAGAAGGTGAACGAGAAGGAGGCCAAATTGAAGCAGAGCGAGGAAGAGCTTTACGCAAGGCACAGGGAGATGAAAGAAGCGTACGTCGCCCTCCCCTCCTTTCCTTTCAGGGTTGCGTGATTGATTGATTGGAGATTAGGCTGGAGAAGCAGAAGTTGGATTTGGAGGACAAGAAGAAGAGGTTGGAGAGTGGCAGACCGCTTACACCCGAAAAGGTGCGTCAGCCAATCCAAGGCCCCCTATCCCGGTCGTCCCCTATTCCCCTATTCTCCTTCTCTCCGCCTCCGCTGAATGACGTGATTTTGTTTGTAGCAAAAGAAGAAAGGATTTCTTCGCACGAATTAAGGTGCTCCCTCGTTTCCTGTCGGCGTCTCAATCCACTGGCTCCATTCGGTCCCACCGGCTTGCTCTTATGTCGCAACCGGGTACCCCCTTCAGTCAAAGCGCAGAGTCGCTGGTACTTCTTCCCTTTACCTTCTTGGTCGAGAGAACATTTCGAGTTCGGATTTCTATTTCATTTCTTCCGTCTGCTTATTTTAAGCTTTTTACCTTTCCCGCCTTTTTCTGTTGATTCTCACCTATCCATTTAAGAAAACGACATATGTATATCTCTCTCGATAATAACGACCCTTTCCAATTTCTCTCCTCTCCTTCACCACTTTCTCATCTCCTCCATCCTCGTTCGACTCGGATATTTAGCATAGGTCGTCATAGCGGTCCATTTAGTCCTTCTCCAGTTCATTGTGAGCCGCACCAAGATGTGTCGCTGCCACCTCTTCTTCTTCCCTTCTCCCTTCTCTTCTCATCATTTGAGTCTTTCTTCACTTACTTTGTTCGGTTACCTTGGAGTGGTGTGAATTCGCGCGAGGTGTGGTGCAATGGTGAATGGTGCAACGTTGGTATTCAGGTTGGTCGTCGCCGTAAGATTAATTTCATTACGCGAGAGATCGAAGGACCTCGTCTGCACGAGCCGTTCCTTCCACCTCTCAACAACCAAGTCAAAAAGGAGAGATACGAGAAAATAAAGTACAAGGGACAAGGAAGCACAATCGAATTACAAGTGCAACCGCGGATAAGCGGGCATTTTAGCCCGACCCCTAATTGAATTGCCAAATTGCCAGATCTGGTGAGAATCTGTAGCAGATCTGTTCCAGGCTGAGAAAGGTGATGGACCGGGAGAAGAGGTGGAGATGGAAAGGGGAGAGGCATGTGTGGTTTCTTTCTGTTTTTCCCAGGCCTCTTGTCCGATCTTGCGTGGCCGACTAACCAAGACAGATTTGGAGGGCGTCGGTCGGTTGGTTGCCCTTTGGAGACTTTGGAGGAGAGCCATGTGTGCGGTATCTACTGGATACCGCTCCTTGAATGGGATAAGGGCAAGGTCTGATCGAGAGTGAGGGCTACGGTGGTGTGTGATATCGGATGCTTGGTGTGGATTGGCGGGACGGGGGTTGCAATTGGAAGAAGTAGGCGATGATACGGTAGTTTGCGCCTGGCGTATATAAGTCATATGGACGCTGATATAAACCCTTGAAGGTCATTTCAACCTCCAAAAGGTGCCAAAAGGGCGAAACATTTTGCTGTTTCCCCACCAACTTCCAGTTTTGAAGTCAGTTGATGTTTTGAGGGAGAGTTCCTCATCTCCTCTTCTCCAATTCGTACTAATCTTTCGTTCGGAGGGCCCACCAACACTTTCACTGGCCTGTTTATTCCATTCGATTTATTAGACTGCACACTCATTCTATCCCTGCTTCATTTCTTCATTTCTCCACTATTCTTTGGCCTTCAATTCGACAATTCCCCTTGACCTTGCATTCTACTTGAATATTGGGTCTTGAATTCGAGTTGGGGAGTGTTATCAGTGCTTGTGCCACATTTGGGGTGCTGCCAGTTTCATTTTGGGGCCAGTGGACGCTCTAACTGGAGGACGTAAATTTGCAGGGAATCGCGGCATAGGAGGGCGATAAAAACATCACCCTCCTCCTTCTCCTCCGTTTCGTTTGGTTTGCAGCTCAGCTTGTTCGAGTGTCAGCTCGAATCGGACGATCGATCGTCAATCGGGACTGTCGTCTATCTCTATCTGCCCTGTTATCTCCCCATCTCGTGTGTCCTACCCCTCTCGCTTGGGTAAGCCGTCTTATGCCATTGCTCTCCCACTTTCTCCGCCAATCGCCTATTTTTTCTCTACCATTCACTCGTCCACTTATTAATACCTCTCACAGCACCTCCAACACCTTCTGACGCGTCCCCTGACCGTGCATCGCAAGATTAACCTCAGGCTGAATCGCCGTCGGTCACCTGTTGGCCCCTGATTTTCAGTCACTGTTTTCAGTTTTCAGTGCCAGTTGCGGTTTTCAGTTTTCGGTTTCCCTCGACGCGCCTTGCGTTCCATCTCCCCTATATTCGGATTGGGATTTTCGCCTCAATACCTTATTGACAGATTCGGGGTCTTTCCCTCGTCAGGTCAAGGCGAGAAGTGCCGTAATACGTTCGACGTCGACGGAGCATAAAAGGTGTGATTTTCTCTTTCTTTTTTCATCTCGCCACGCCGCTCATCCAAGACGCGTCCTCCAGTTATCTCTTCGCCATCCTGATTCCTATCACATCGTGAGTTCATCTTTTTTGTGAGAATCAAAGCTGACAAGCTGTACGCCTAGATGGCATCCATCCATTCGCTGCCCATCGAGCTCCTCAGCCACATCCTCAATCTCCTCTTGCCACCATCTTCCTCCATCTCATCTCCCATCTGGCACTCGCCACACCCCCAATCCTACGCCTACACCACCCTCCGCTCCCTCTCTCTCGTCTCCAAGCTCTTCCGCACACTCACCCTCCAATGTTGGTTCCACACTCTCTGCGTCTCCTCCGGGACCTCTTTCGTCCGGGACGGCTATCTCGATCTCAAAGCCGCGCAGAAGTTGGTCGATTTCGCTGTGGATGGGCGGACGGAGATTCGGAGGAGGTCAAAAGAGATCTGGTGGACCTTTGAGGTCGATTCAGAGGAGCCGGTGGAGGAGGGAAAGGACTTGAATCGGGGAGAGGTGGCCTCTTTCGCACTGGCTAGACTCCTCTCCGCCTTCTCCAGCATTAGGAAACTAGGCATCTATTGGCAAGCGGCGGGGATCGTGGATTTCAATATCCCGTTGATCTTTGGATGCGGAGAAGAGAAGTTGTATGATCTCAAAGAGCTCGTTCTCAAGGCGGACGATGGAGATGATGGTGTCACGCATGTGGGAAGGATAGGGATCGAAGACCTCGAGACCATCTCCACTTGTGCTCCAAACCTCGACAAGCTCACAGTGCACTACCTTCGTTCGGATCCGTCGTCCTCTCCGTCTCCTCTATCGCTCTGCGACGACCGATGCCCAACTCCCATCCGTCGTCTCGCTCCACTCACCCACTTGGCGTTATACGAGCCATCTCTAACACCGACTGATCTTTCCTCCCTCTTCCTCACCCTCTCCCCTTCTCTCCGTTCTCTAGCACTCATCCACCCTTCCTCTGAGCTTTACACGCCTTCCAGCCTCTCCTCTGCTCTCTCACCTGTTCTCCCTTCTCTTGAGACGCTCCACTGGAAGTCCTACTGGCACGGTTTTGTTGGATTTTTGGATCCCCTATTGGAAAAGATGGAGTCGTTGAAACACCTTTTAGAGACGGGAGGCAATGCTTTGAAGGAGAGAAGCTCGATCAAAATCTTGCCCGCCACCTTGGAGACGTTGGTCATCAATGCGGGGAAGAGCGAGCATTGGAACGCGAAGGGAGTCTTGAGGGCGTTAGGATGCAGATTGCGGAAAGGGGAAGAGGTCGGATCCGATGGAGAGATGGAGAGGTTTAGGAGCGCTTTTAGGAGGTTGAGGAGGGTCAGGATCTTTGGAACGGGGTGGGGACCGGAACAGGGTCGTGAACTGCTCGAGGTCATGACTGGCTCGAGCTCAAAAGAGGAACGGCGGCAGGATACACCCATTGCCTCAGCTCCTACTGAAGGAGATATCATCCTCCTCCCACCTACAAACTGTCAGAGGATCATCTGTCACGACGCGCACTTCCGTCCGGACTTCACCAGCATGGGTCCGGACTTCAAAGGCAATCTCTTGGATAGGTTCCCTACCCATTTCTTCGAGAATGTCGGGTGCGAGGTCTTGGATGGAAAGGAACAGTCCAAGTGGATTTATTCCCAGAAACCGCTTTCACTCAGTGGAGCAGCTACTTGGGATGACGTCGCTTGATCTCACATCCCTCAAATCTAAAACGAGAAGGACGGACACGGGGCCACCTTCTCCCAGGAACTCGTGGAGTCGTGTCAACGCACGAACAAAAAAATTTCCGAACGTCTGTTTGGTATATATGCTTTTTCTTCGATTCTGCTTTCTGCTTGCTTGCTTTCAAGTTGCTTTATCGATCGAACCTTTTGAACACATGCATCTCATCCGCTCCGCTCTATCTGTTGTTGAAATTATTCTAAACGTATTTTTTCATCCTTCCCTTTCTTGCTTTGCTTGACTTGACTTGATGAACCTTTTCGTCCTCCATCTCATCGTCCCCAAATCATCCCTACAACTCATCATCGTTCTTCTAGGTTCTCATATCCACCTCCTCTCCTCTCCTCCTCAGAAACAGAAAAGGACTCTTTCATTCAGTCCACCTCAAGTCAGTTCAGTGCTCATCTCATCTCGTCCAATCTGTGCTTTGTGCTTTGTCTTTGTCTCTGTGCTCCTCGTTAGAAAAAGGGTTCCGGTCTCGGATTGAGGTTCTTCGTCAGATTCGATCTCGATGTCGACTTGATTTTCATTTTGGCTTTTGATTGTGGTTTGATTGTTTTTGGTTCCATGATGATGAACAATTTTGGGTCCCTGGAATGGAAATCCAGGTCGGATGTTTGAAAATGGATCCTCGTTGGGAGGAGCGAAATTTGGTGTAGGATAGAGCTTGAATGGTTTGCCATCAGCAAGCCCTCGAATAGAAATATACGTCTCGCTCGAGAAGGAAAGCTGGAAAATAAACAAAACCAAGTGGTTCACAAATATACGTTGACCACAGATTAAGAACCAACGATTCGATGCTCACTCGGTGTTGAGAACCAGCTTTATGCGTGCGGAAAGCGTTGTGACAGGTTATAGGATTCACTGGCGGTATCCAAGAAAACATTCACATTGTACCATTCTCAAATTTAGATCCTGTTACATCATAATGCTACCCTCCGTCTTCTGCAGTCTTGAGGTTGACAGAAGAGAATGGGGTTGATAGTCTGCATTTGATTTGATTCACGGATTCCATCAAAGAGGTGCAGTGGACGTGTTGTCTGATGGAATGAAAGCATAAGCGTTTACCCCTTCGATTGGAAAACAAGTGCTGTCCACATCCAAATCGTAAAGGAAATCATCGCTTGGAGGGAAAAAGTCTTCGCCTCCACATGCGTCGACGCTCGCGTACAATCTGACCTAGAAACACAAAAGCATTAACGGAATGTCATGATGGGAACATATGGAAGGAGGAAAAACCTTGAACGCTGCTCCATTAGGAGCGATCGCTCCTCTTTGCACGCGCACGCTGTTGGTTATACTATTGGGTCACGGTAAAGATAAGGACCAACATCTCAAAGCAAACAAAAGCTCACTCTGCTTCAGGGAGAGTCGTGCAACGATTCAGGTGCAAGTTTGTGGAGCCAAAGAACGAAACGCCAGTGGAAACGGCGCACTCCGAGTCTGAGAAGAAGTCGGCTTGCAATGCTTTCGATGAGGCTTGGAGGAAGAGGCAAGCAGCTGAAAAGAGGAGAGAATTGGTGACCTTCATCTTGCGAAGCTGTGGTTTGAGATTGAGAAGTGGAATACTATTCAAGCCCCTTTTATACCACTCTCTTCACTCCACCTTCAAAGCACTATTCTTCTGAAACCTCAACGGTAACAACGTGCTCTTAGTTGGGTCAAGCTCGGTTAATCGTCATGGGATTGAGAGGTGTCGTATGGAGGTATGGACCTTCCACAGCCCACTAATGGGTGGTCTGCACCGAATACTTAGTCCACAACACAAGCCTGATGACTGTTCCATCTCTGGAGGGTGCCGTCTCCGCCTTGAGACCTTGGAAAAGTCAGGAGGGGCAGCTATTGACGGACATCGAGAACGGTTAACCCCATGATCTCCGACGATGATAAGTGGAGAATCTCCTATGTGCATGATGGAAAGGTCTGTATTAATATCCTGAAGTATATGGTGATCTGAGGTACTTTCTGTGCGGGATAGCTGCTCATATGTGATAGACAAGCCACGCTGTCATTGCACATTCCAGTGCAGACATATGGAAAAGGGAGGTGATCCCATGAAAACTCGACAATACAGCCTCACATTTATCATGATACATGGAACGGAAATGCGATAGTGACACAATAAGAACACACACCTCCCACATCAAACGACTGTGACAATCAAGTCTCCATCCCTTCTCCCTCGGTCATCTCGTGATCTTTTACCGAAGCTTTAAATCTCTCTACCCTCCCAACTTCTAGTCTCGGAAAGGTAATCAATCTCTCCTCCAAAAGGTTTTCACCCCAACTTGCCAACCTAATGAGGTGAGGTAACTTTGTCTCCTTTCCGTACCGTTGCCACTCGAGGATTGCCTTGTTAAGCTCCAGGGCAGTCTGCAGACGCTGAGCCGGAGAAAGCAGTTGCTGGAGTTGAGGTGGTAGGGAGGTGTGGGTTGGAAAAGCAAGTAAGGACATCGCTAGCTCCAGCTGGGGTAAAAATGAGGGGTTCGATTCTCCAAGCGGTGCCAGATAGGTGCGGGCGAAGGTTAGGGAGTTAAGGATGTCCCGCGTCCGAATTTGTTCGATTATTTGTTGAAGACGAAGGTGGAAGTACAAAGTCGGGTTTTGATCCAAAATCTATAATTGTAAAACTCCAGTTAGTTCTGCAGGGGCAGGAAGTCACAAGGATGCCGGGTGGTTGAACGACTCAGGATATGGTTAATGGTTGATTTTTCCTCATCATTGAGCACGTTAAAGCATTGGCGTTTCCACCTCCGCCTCTTCGTACGCTGAGAGGGGTGCATGATCTTTTTTCATCTTCGTCTTCCACACCACCTTCGACATCGAGAAAACGAGAAAAAAAACTCACCTCAGTGCTCAAATCGTTACACATCTTCATTGCATCCTCAATCTTCCCTGCTCTAGCAGCCTTCTGGATATCTACTCTCCTCTCGATTCCCTCAATATCGACGGGACTGTCCATTTTTGCTTCGCGTGCAAAATTTTTTGCGGCCTTTGGATATCCCTCAATTATGAGATAGTCCATAATAAGTTGATTAAGGTCCCTGATGTGTTTTTAAGTCTAGAAAATGGAAGTGTAAGAAAGGTCACGAACGATTTGGAAACGTTTACCATGCTCAGTTTCTCTTCCCATTCGTCCACGTTAATGTACACCTCGGGTGCCCTTGACGAGGTCATGGTGTGAGATGAGATAATGCTGCACGCAAGCCACTGGAGGTGAGGTGGTGGTCGCAGTTTTGGTGCTCTGAAGAGTGAGTCATACGGCCACGTTTTGGTTTTTGCGTCAGATTTTGGTGATGGCTTTTGTTATTTACATTCATGACACTGTAATATTGGCCTCCACAAATTTCCATCCTTCCAATCCTTGTCCCTGCTTAACATTGCTCCAAGGTTCACTCACATTCCACCTCGCCCGCTGATACCTGAAGCTGACTTCTCCTTTGACCCCCTCGTTTAAAGACACCGAACTTCCATTCACAGTCCCAACCTCATTCCCCTCAATATCAATCACGGCAACGCGATTTGACGGATTCCGCAAGTCAAACTCAACGCCCTGCGCGTCCTTGACTGCAACTTTGTACTCTCCTTTTCCAGGGTTGCGGTCTACTGATATCGAGAACGGCGCTACCCCGCTAGGGATTCGAAGGTCTCCAGCAGGAGAGGAGATGGCAATGCTGAGAGAGGAGACATCTAGGTGAAAGCGCGACGTGTAGAGATAGCGAGTGGAAGAGGGATCCGGACGGGCGTGGTGAACATAGTAGAGTTCGGACGTGCTATCCTTCCCCAAAGCGGCAACGACAGACCCGTGACCGGTGGAGTAGATCTTCCCTGTTCACGAAGAAAAAAGAATCCTAATTAACTTCATGTTGCACGTTGAGTCTGACAGAGAGGACTAACTCGAGGCATCCTGCGATAAAATCGGATTAGTGGTGCTTTTTGTGAAAGGCCCTGTGATTGATGAAGAATACGCGTAGCCAACTCCGTAGTCCACAGATTCGAAGCTTCGAGAGGACCTTTAGCTAAGCTATTCGATCTTGGAGGGAAAAGAAAACGGTGTACTTGTTGGAGCTATATATTAAATAATAAATAGCATTCCCATCTTCATCGTACCTTTTGAAAGTCGACGATCCCTCAGACCACCTTCGATCCTTCTTCGTTCCATTACTTGACGAATAATCATAGACGTGCGCATCCTCCCAGATCTATCGCACGTTTCATTCATTCGCTGCAAGTGGCAAAGGACAGGAGCAACAAACCTGAGGTTGCAGAGTCCTCGAAATAACACTAACCCAACCGTCCATCCTCGTCGGTCCCTCGAAGGACGCGTTCACACTCGTTGTCCAATTCGCTGTCTTCCCTTTGTTTGCGTCCCTATACTTCGAGTGCACTCTAGGCAACGTTTTCGCTGAGGGATCATCCCACCAGTCCCTCTCGAGTTGAACAACAAGAATGTTACTCTCTTCCACATATTTGTTGTACTTCGGATCCCAAACCCAGTTACGGTAGCAATTTCGAGAGTAGAATAGATAGATGGCGCCAGATTTGTCGTCAAAATACACGTTAGGATCAATGAACGGAATGTAGGTGCCTTTGGGCGCCGTTGCTCCTTCTTCTGGATTCGATGGAGGGACAAGGTAAGGGGGAGACATGATCAGATTGACATCGTGGTAGTCTGGATCGAATGGGTAATAGTCGCTAGAGCCCAGTGGTCAACGTCCTAGTCTGAAGAAGGGGGGAATGTTACATAGGCTCGGCTTTGATGCTAATGAATGGTCCCCCAGGATTGCGAGACACGGCAACAAAGACTTTGCTCGCTTCCTCAAAATCTGGATACTTGAAATGTTGAGCTGCGTTTTTTGGGTTCGTCATTCGTCCAGCATGGAACCTACATGAAAAATCTCCTTCAGTGTCTACTTAGTAGAGCAGCTCCAATTCACTTACAAAAAGTACCACTTTGTTTTCGGGTTGTAATAACATTCAGGAGCCCAGTACCAATCGTCAGCTTTCAGCTTGGATTCTGTAGCATTCTTGATCGCGCCACCAGGGTGCCGCGTCCAAGTCGTTAGGTCAGGTGAAGTGTAGATTCCAAAGAACCATCCCGCGTCCGCTCCTTCAGTGCTGTAAGCCCAGTATTGTTGGGTCCCATCGTCCCAACGGACATATGGATCAGCACCAATGGAAGAATTGTCATTGATGTATGTTGCATCAGTTCGCCATCCTGCAGAATATTTGGCGCGCGGAAACAGCGTTGTATCACGAGAGGAGTCCGGAAGAGCTAGTGCAGGCAGAAGGTAAGTAAGGAAAAGGAGGCCCCTCATCCTTGTTCGTAATAATGTCTTGAGGCGGCTACGAGCAGATACGAAGACTTTGTAGGCTTTTGTAGACGCCATATCGTCATTACAGCACTCACATCCACGTGTGGATGTGCACTAGTGTGGGGAAGTGGGGGCGGAGGTAGTTCCTGTCTCATGGCGGTTTGCAATTTCGGCGGAGCACTGGAGAAGCAAGCGCCATGAGTCCCACGTCGCCTGAGTTCGTCAACAGTTGAGTTGCCCGTAGTCCCAAAAGAAAGCAATCATAAACTGAACATGTCTGATCCAGCAAATACGAATACGACGATTATTATTTCTGCAGCGTGTTAACAGGAGAAACCAATGTGCGAAACACTACGACACCTTGCTTCACTGGATGCCCAGTTCCACCAAAGCCTTCCTAAAGAGTCCCAGCCTGCAAAGCGAGTAACTGAGGTAGTTGAATTCGACAGACACTTCTTCGTCTGTGGAGAAGTTGGGTGAAGCATTCCATTTTTCGATTCTCGCCTCGACGTCCGACATGCTTTGAATAATTCCCCAAACCTTCAATACATTGTCAGCTTTCTAACTGTTGCGGAACATAAGTCACTTACAGCCCACATAGCGTGACTGCTAGGTCCCCAGACTTTCACTTCTTCCTCCAGCCTCAGCACGCGGGGATCTTCTTCCTTGGTTGGGTCGTCCTCAACGTCCTCCTTGAGCGGGCCGCCATCGCATCCAATATACGCACGGAAGAACGTGCGTCTTTCTTCCCACGTTGGATAAGATCCATGAGCAACGAGTGAGTGGGAAAGTTGCGGATGGTGGTAATCAGCCTGCCATTCGATGAAATGGTTTCCTGTTGTACGATATTCACCATTATGTGGACAAAACGCAGAAAGGTACAAACCTATGTCGAATGCCCTAGCATTTGGTGAGCTGTATTCAAAGTCTACAACGATGATCATCTCATGAGGGAATCTCAATCCTTTCTGAACCACAAGCTCCTGCTCCTCCTTCTCTTGATCATAGTCAATGTTGAGGTCCAAATTTTGAGTCGGCGTGCGCAACAACAGGTTCCCGTACTGTGTGTCATTATGTGCTACGGTGGTACTTTAGATTGAGGGTTTAGCGTGAGGAAGCATCAGGAACCTACCGAACACTCTCTTGCTGCGTCCATTTGCTTTCTCCCAACTTTTCACGAACGCTCGATACTTCCTTATCTCTAAAACAAACTTGTCCAGCTCCAGGTCATCGCATAGTCTTATTAGGTCTGCTGGTGTAGAGAGCGGATTCCTGAACTCTCGCGCTTCGTTGAAGCTGGAAGTAGGAGAAGCCGTCGCTGGAGAACTGGACTCTTCGAATGCAGTCTGAAGAGAGCCTGCGGTCTCCAAAGAGTTGCTAGAGGCGGGGGACCCAACAGCGAGCTCTCTATGCCGTGGAACTGGCGTTGGGGGGCCAGAAGAGGACTCTGCAAGCACGGATTTTGGGATGGGTAGCGGAGAAAGAATGTTGAGCGGAGGAGTGCTACGCCCTTCCTCTGATGGTTTGGCGTTTGCCTCAGCAATCGCCACGTCTTGTTTCAAACCATCGACCATCTTCAATACTTTCCTCGCCTCTCGTGTCCACCGAGTAATATTTTCCCAAACACCAAGCTTCCTGCTCGCCTTCTTCGAACCCCCAACGGAACGGCTTCGTTTCTTGTTGACCGACCTTCCTTCGCTAATGCTCGCTCGAGAGATGTAGCCGTCATCTTGCATGGGGAGGATCAATGGCGACGCAGTGATGCCATCCCTCAGCGTAGATAAGCTTGCCCCTGACGAGGTTGAAGAATCCGACGTAAAGCTGTAGACCGAGGATCCGGACGAAGTAGATAAGATTGAAGCAGCGGAACTCCAATTTTTTCCTTCGCCATGTGACAGAGGAGGTCTGCTCTGATTTGAGCTGCTAGCCTTCACTGGAACCTCCATTTTGTCCAACTCGACTCGGTGAAGCTCTCTCATTCGTCTAGCAATCCATCGACTGACACGACTGAGTCTCAGCTCTTCCTTATGTAGTGCCCTCGTTTGGAAATATTCCTCAACACGCCCGTTCGCAAACGTCCCAAAGACGGCAGGTCCTATGCCATAGCTTGATGAGAGGGTATGGAGAACATGTAATTCGGATTGCCTTGAGATCAGCGAACCTGACGAAGGACCATAGACTCGAAGGAGAACCGTCTGTGGCGTGATCGGGGATTCGTCTGGTGAAGTGGTGATCCGAATTGGCTTGGAGGAGACAAAGAAGACGGCGTTGGTGAGAGAACCGGATACTTTGTGGATCGACATGGGCACTTTATGCAGCTGCGAAGTTGGGATTGTTGCCCAGCTCGGAACTCCTAGATCGATGACGAGAAGCTCTAGAACTGATGCATAAAATGAGGGATCTTTGTATTTCCTTCATAAAAAGGCACGAATATCAATTAGCTATACTTTTCTTGGGCCGTTACATAAAGAAACAGTACTCATGAACCCAGCAGGAGTGATCCAAGTGGAAATCTTGGATACTGCCAACTTGATTCATTCTGAAACCAAGACACAGAACGGCCTTTTAATAAATGAGCCATTAACCTCCAAATGGAAGATGGATGACCCCGCCAACCCAAATTCATTCTCGAAAATAGCTACATATGTTCTCAAAGGGATGCACCTCAATTGGTGTAAATGCTTCGAAAACGGTACGTGAAAAAAGGCTTAGTACCACAGATATAAATTAGCAGTGGAAATTCTTGACGTTGAATATCATGTATAGTGCGCATGAACCTGGCTACACAGTGCATAGTAGCCTACAAGCTACAATTTCATGTTTATGACCATATGATCCAGAGAGTGATTGGCTTAGGATCCAATGTTACTTTGTAGCTACGCAACTTTGAAAAGCAGGAGAAGATAAAGATGATAGTTCCTTTGCAAGTCGATGTACATTGCATCGGGCTGAACAGCATCCATCGCCGCTGGCTTCACTCCTCTTAGGGCTTGATATGAACAGCCATGAAACAGTTTATAATGTTTCAAAATCCAAAACAATGTTTTCAATCGCACTAAATCATCCTGTCGTATTCCAACCTGAAAGACGTACTTTGCATCCAACCTCCGATCACACCTTGGCACTCCTTCTGCATGTACGGATTCGCCATAAAAATCTCCATCACCCTCATCTTCCTCAGCTTCCTCCTCTCTCTCTAACTCTGCTTCCTCTCTCTCCAAAGGATCAAATCCATCCATGGTAGTGTCGCGTGACAATGAGAGATCGTCCAATTCTCCCTCAAGGTCTGCCATTTCAGTATGCGTTCGTTAATACAGCTATTGAAGATGACAACTGCTGATAAAGAGCTGATGCAGCACTATCAATCAGATCCAGTAATTCGTTGTTTGGTTTGGTGTTTCTGTTCTGTTGGGGCTCAGAGATAAGAGCTAGGGTTAACGTACGCACGGAGGAGGTTTGTGAAATGCCGGAGCGCGAACCGGCGCAACGACTTATGAAAGCCGGGTATAAATGAACATGATTCCCCAGCAAGTTCAGAGCTTCCACAACTTATCCTTCCTGAATACTTGAGCTTTCACATTTGGTATAGAGGTCGCCACAAGCCTTTAGATTTAGCCTAGAACGAAATAATTCAGAATGGTGCACACATCTCAGCCGTCTCAAGCTGATCTGGCCTTGGAATTGGAGAGGCTAGATACGGATTTGTTTCGTTCTGTCAGGTCTGCTTTTCCTCTGCTTTCTCACATTTTTGTTCGTTTGGACATACGAGCTGATGCAGTCTTTTTGTTAGGCTCTGGAAACCCCAGGATGGACGGGGAGTGTTTGGTGGACAAACTATGTGCGCTCGCTTTCAAGGTGCACGAGCGGGCGAACTGATAATTACCCTCCAACTGTTGAAGGGGACAGGCGGTGTGGGCTGCCACGAACACGGTAGAGGAAACGTACAAGCTACACGTGTGTTTCTTCATATCCTCTCACAATCGCTAACATCCATGTGGGATGCAGTCAATGCACGTCAGTTGCCCTCAATCTCCACTCTTTTGTTGTTCTCCTGCTTATCGCACCACTGCCCAATCAGTGTTACTTTCTTTCCTTCGGAGACGCTTTCTCACCCTCCGGTATTCTCTACCACGTCGAACGTCTCCGCACTGGTCGTTCCTATGCGACGAGATACGTGAAAGCTGTTCAAAATGGCAAGACAATCTTTGCTCTTGTCTGCTCCTTCCAAGTACCGGAGCCCACACAAACGTTACAATCACAGCTCGTTCTCCATCCCGTCCGTCCTCTCCATCCTTGAGCAAAAGCTGCTAGCTGACATAGGACCTGACGGATGGTGGTGGGTGATGTAGATGGTCTTCGAACGCTTAAGCCTCGATCCTCTCAAAGTCCATAATGCGGCCATCTTTGACTGGCGTGCTGCCGGGATCAAGCCGCCAGAAGAGTGTCTGAACAGGGAATCCATTCTCGAAGCAGAGATGGCAGACCCTAACCTGAGTCCAAAAGTTAAAGACTTTTTAAGAAAGGCGTTGGACCATTCGAAGAATAATAGTGTCGAGTTTAGGAATGTGGAGAAAGTAGGACTTAGGGATATGGGTAGGCAGACAGAAGCTGTACCTTGGTCAGTGGGCCGTCGATGTGGAGAGGAAGAATTGCACCTAATGTTGGTTCGACAGGCGACTGCAGTGGGTGAGGACTAAGGTGCCAATCAAGGGAGGTGACGCCTTTCAAAAGGTCCGTTGTTCTGTCAATTCTTCGTGGCTCGTGCAGGGCAGATCTGACAATTATCGAACAAACAGTGCGTTTTGACATACATGTCGGATTTTCAGTTTATCGGCACTGTCGCACGAGTACGCTTAGTTTTCTTCGCTTCCAAATTCCTTACTTATCAGTACGTCTTGCGAAGGCATTGGGTATCGGTAGTGGCTCCAGGAAAGTAGCAATGATGGCTTCCCTGGATCATATGCACTTTTATGAAGAGTGCGTGTATCATTTCTTCAGATCATTTCAGTGCTGAACATCTAATTGATAGTGTGGATGTGAGCGAATGGATGCTCTTTTACATTGAAGTCCCCCGCGCTGGGAGCGGGAGGGGTTTGGTACATGGTCGCTTTTATACGCTGGATGGAAAGCTTGCTGTTGTGGCCTCCCAGGAGGGAGTTGTGAGAATTCAGCTTTAATTCTAGGAACCGCCGAGTATTGCTTAGTTACATGTATAATACACTCTGGTTTTCCCCTTGCTTAATACAACACAGGCCTTATTGTAGATATCTTCGCTCAAGCACCTTCTTGATGCCCCTTCCTTTCTGCCCAACTCCCTCGCGGCTCCCATGCCCCCTCATGTCTCTTTGCTGCCCTGTCCCCACCCTCTTTCCCCCATCCCCCTCCTCCAGGCGTACAAATAACGATTCGATCTCCTCGACCCATACGAACAGTCTGTTTGCCGCCAAGATTGATGATCCTCTCTCCACCCTTGACACCAGCATCTCCATCCTCTTCTCGACCTTTCTTAACCCATAAATTCTGCCCACGAGCTCCGTTTCCTCCACCTTTGAGGCCATAAGGGGAGTAAACGCGTCGCTCAGACAGAATAGAGCATTGAATTGGCCTTCATTCATTCATCAAACAAGGGTTTCACCAATGAAAAGAGGAGACCGCACTCAAGAAATTCAATGTCCCTCACCACACCTTCTCCTCCAGGGTGTAGTCCAGCGCCGCCTGAGCCGGAACGGAGAGAGAACTGGTGAAGGATGACGGGATAGCGCCGTTCGAGAATCTCAGGATCTGTGATCCGCGTATTAGTCATGTGAGTGTGAACACCACTTGTCCTGACAGCAAAAAGGCAGTCAAGCCCTTGACTCCAAAAATGATAGGAAGAGACGCACCCGTCCCATGTTGGACCAGCCCCTGAGCCACCTGCGATTGTCTCATAGTAGCCCCAGCCTTCGACGTGCTCGCCAGCAGCCGACTTCCCACCCATCCCAAAAGTGAGGTTGTTACCTACCGACCTGTATCAACTTTGCGGGGGAATAGAGAAGGAAGCCATACAATCTCCCTGTGAGGCAGCACAGGCCTCAAATGCCTTTAAGACGACGTCGGTGATCCGCTGAGAGGTACAAACGTTCCCTATTTGATTCCAATCAGAAGTTAGGCGGATGAGGCAGAGAGACAAACCTCCAACAACAGCCGCTGTATCTGAAGGTGATAGGAGGGTCCCAGGTGGAATCTTGACGGTAATAGGGATGAGACAGCCTTGGTTCAATGGTATCTTCCCTTTTATTCAGCATGTCCCCAGTACAATGAAAGAAATCCTAACGTCAAGATCGACCATAGATCGCAAGCAGTAAATAATGGCGCTATAGACCACACTAACGGGTGCGTTCAGATTGCCTAATCATCCGGTCTTCATATACACACTGAGAGGAGAAACAATATAGACGAACCAATCATCTCTGTCCCTGTCCCTTCGAAGTCGAACACCGCCTCACCTTTGTCCCCATCGATGTACACCTTGAGTCGTATCGTTGAACCATCGTCCAAAAAATCCTCCGCTTCCAGTTTCGATCCTCGTTCTTTCGCAACCTGCTTAAGAAGGTTGCGGACGGCGAGTGCAGCATTGTCGCGGATGTGGAGCATGTAATCTAAGGACGGCACATGAATATCTAGATATGGAGTTAAGGAGAAGGAGATACCTACCTTGGACAGTAGAAAGGCCAAATTCTTCAATCATCCCTTCGATCAATCTTCGGGCGGTCTGAGAAGCAGCTAAAGCGGGTGGAAGACAGATACTTACTTGACGCCTTTCCAATTCGCCCCTATCTGTGCCTTGAGATCGCTCTCTACATCGCTCAGGCATCTTGTCCCTGAACAACCTGGATATCTTTCAAACGATATAATCCCGGGTCAGCGATTATATTATTCGGATTTAAGGAAGCACAGCTTACTTTGCCGGTTCTTCCAAGAGATAACGCAACAGTTCCTCGCGCTGATATTTTCCTGCTTTGACGAGCTTGAAGCTCTTGATCTGCGCTCCTTCTTCGAAAATAGTTTTGCTCGTGGGCGGCATTCTGCAGCAAACATCAATGGTCAGGAGCGGGTCGGATCAAGACGAACGATCCAGGGAGGATGCCGCCGACGTCTATTTGATTGGACAATGTTGAAAACGGTGTTCATGAACGAAGAAAGGAATCTACCAGCATGATGTCCGCGAGAGCCGGTAAAGAATACTATCTTTCCATCCCTAAAAACTGGAGTGATGCACGTAATATCGGGCAAATGAGATCCACCTGCTTCCGGATGATTCGCCACTTTGATCGTTGAATGAAGATGTTGGTTAGCATAGTGTTGAGCAACACAGTTCACGTACTGATGACATCCCCTTCGTTGATATCATCCTTTAATAGATTGATCTGGTAACGAACTGCAAAGCTCATGCTCCCAAGATGTACGGGTAAGTGCTGTACAGTCATCTTAGCCGTGGTAGGCCTAAAGCAATAAAGGAACACACAGGAGCATTCGCGACTAAGTCTCCATTGGGAGCGAAGATAGCGCAACTAAAATCCAGCCGTTCTATCGAATTCATTCTTCAGAACGTCTGTCGGATTCTCAAGAGAAAACGACCTTTGATATTCGTGCCTTCAAAAGTCAAATCAGCATAATTTTGCAAGGCAAAGTAGCCGATAACGGACTGATGGATGTTTGTTGTAGAGTCCGTCCCATAGCCTGTCGAAAAAGAGCGGTCAGTAGGTTTTTGGATAATCTTGACAATAAATGACATGTTAAACGAAGAGGGCAAGCTCAAATAATAAGCAAGCCTATCCCTGTGATGGTGTGCAATTATTTTAGTCAAAGTAAATTCATAAAACTCAAAGAGGTAGTCGAATTATCGCAAAGAATAGGTGTATCCCTTAAAGATCACGAAGTGCAAATATCGAGAGAATGACGGCAGAAAAAGTCACCTCAGCTACAGACATGAACCCTTCCCCAGGGCATCAGCTCTTCTGTTAGATAAGCAAGGTATTAACGCTTACTATTAGCAAATAATGATAACAAAATGGGATCTGCCATTTTGCTATGAGCAGATATCAGATCAGAATGGAGAATGGATTGTCTCTATTTCAAATCAGAGGAGTGTCAATTTCCGCCCGCCGGATCCGTTTTGATTATCCTTTCTCTTCAGAATTCAGAATGGCGAGTTCGTCCTCCGCAACTCTTGTCACCACATGCGCTGCTGTGGCAGTTTGCAGCGGAATAATAGGGTATTTTATAGGTGTTGGTTCGACGCTTCCAATCACTGTCAGTCCTCTTTCTTCTATCTTGCCCCCAAAATCCAACGTCCAGGGGATCATAGCGCGTTAAAAATGAAGCTGAGAGCGAGGACGAAGATTCTGGTCTCGAAGGAGAAGGAGATGGTGACCTAGGATCTGTAAAAGCTGGAATGATGGAGGAATGCAAGCTCGTACGTTGTCCTTGACACCCTGAACACTTAAGCTAATATTCCCTGGTCAATTTTGGAGGTACTAGTTGTCCGTGACGACCTTAAAATGACGAAAGGAAAAATAGCAGCACAGTGTTCGTTCGTGTTTCACTCTGCTTCAGCTTCCTTCATTTTGCTCACTTTCTCTTCTCTGTATATAGTCATGCAACCCTAGCATGCTACAAATCCCTCTCCGCATCAAATCCGTCGCTCCTCCGCCATTGGGAGCGTACCGGACAAGCGAAGATCGCTTTACGGTGTGGAGACGAAGAGGAGCTTCTAACATTGCAGGCCGTGGCAAAGAGCTTGAACTTGTGCGCTAGGAGCATTCAGGACGCGTATGCTGTCTCTGTTGTCTTGACTCTCGGAGCTCACTTTCTGTGGTGGGGTGTTAGAGGACGCACACAAGTGGCTGCTGGCTCACGGACCGTTTTAGGCATTGGTCCTGCCCCGAGGAAGTTGGTAGATCAAGTAACAGGTCATCTCAAGCTACTGTAGGTAAATATGCTTTACTATCCTTTCTATTGACGGGAGATAAACTATTTGCCATAGACGAAACCTGCATACATTTGCTCGTCGTTGCACGGTGTAGACTTAACACAAATTGAGTTATATAACCAACGCTGATGCTCTAAAGTCCATGCGTATCCTACTGATCCATCCAAATCGAGCTGGGGATATTCACTTTTTGACCATCTCTTTCAGCAAATCCCAGTCGGCACTCTTCTTGCACATGTCATAAAAGATCCCATCCTCTTTCTCGAGCAGTCTGGCAGGGGTATCGAACTCTGCCACCTCCCCATGGGAGAGGACGAGGATGCGGTCGTACGTGATGATAGTTTTCAGCTGTCCGCTACCGTTAGTACATGACGTGAGAGAAGGAAGGACTGTACCCGATGAGCGATGGTCAAGACCATTGATTCCGAGAACTCAGTCTGGATTGTACTTTGGATCTTCCTATCCGTTTCCTGGTCCACACTTGCTGTCGCTTCATCCATCAAGATGATGTTTGTGTTCCGAAGCAGCGCTCGTGCTAGAGACATAAGTTGTCGCTATTCCCACGGGACAGCATATTAGTTCAAAGCCAGGCGGGAACACTGCGGTAAGAGCTAGCGCACCTGTCCAGCAGACAAATTCAGACCTCCTTGACTGACGGGGTCGCTCAAACTCTTCACGTCCAACCTCTTGCTCGTCAATGTGACCACCGAGCTACCAAGTGAATCTCGTAGCGTGGTGGCGTTGATCGAGTCGACCGAAACCGACGATGTCGGAGTTGAGGTTCCTGTATTGCTTCCTGAAGAGACGAGGTGAACGCGAGCGAGCGCTTCCCAGCACTCAGCATCCGTGTGCTGCTCAAAGGGGTCCAGATTTGAGCGGATGGTTCCGCTGAAGAGTGCAGGCTCCTGCGGAATCAGAGTAATCTTTGTGCGTAGGTCTTGCACTCCAATGGAGGTGATGTCGATACCTACAATGGAAAGAGAATGTTGTAAGCGGAAAGGCAGCTGGACAGAGAAAGGGGTCAAACCATCAAGAATGATGTGTCCTTCTGCAGGGTCTGTAAAACGAAGGAGGGAAAGAGCAAGTGTGGACTTCCCGCTGACAACCAGTGTCAAGAGGCTGCTCTAGCGTCACAGCAAAGCAACATACCTGCCAGTCCTGCCGACAACTCCGACCTTCTCTTGGGGCTTGACCGTGAAAGAAACTTTCTTCAAAACTGGTTCTAGTTCAGGAGCATATTTCATCGTTAGATCTTCAACGACCAAAGATCTATGCCTCGATGAACCTGGCAAGATGCTTGCTAAACAATCCACTCACCCTTTGTCGCTCGGCCAGTAAGCAGGAGGACGATGTCCCTCGATCACTCCAGGAGGTTCTTGCTTCAGGACACAAAGTTCATCAATCCGCTCAACGCTGTTAAGATCAAGTTCCAGTTCTCCGTATTGTCTGCAAGATATCTCAGCATCCGAGCTATGATATTGAAACAAACGTAGTACCGAAGCAGCCAGTACGTTGCCCTCGAAAGCGTAATTGCTGATGAAATACCGAGCGCCGCCCACCCCGCAGATACCCCTCCAGCAAGTGCAAATGTGCTTGTGAAGAAGATGGTGCATGCCCCTAAAATGTCAAATCGCCAGAGTAGGTAGCGATTGGCCATCCATAATGCATAATGATTTGCTTGAAACTCGTCCGTCTTGTCGTAAAGACTTTCCATGAAGCGTTTCTCAGCACTGAACGCTCGGATGGTGATAACTCCGGTAAGCGTTTCTCCAAACTAAAGATATTGGCATCAATACCTCAGCGTGAGTATGGATGAAAGATTACTTGGGAATAAATAGGAGAGCGACTGTTCGACTCCAATCTGCGGATTTCTCGAGAACAACGTAGATAGAACTGTGACAAGCGAAGGTAGAGAAATCCTATGACCACAGCGACAAGCATGAACGGAGGGACCACCTGGAGAAGAAATTAGTATCTTAGAGCGCAAAGAGCAACAGACAAACGAAGAAGATGATGCCGATAGCACAAATGTATGCTGCGAGGTAAGCGATGGAGGATCGCACCGAGCCACTCAGTTTGGAGTCGACAGTATCGAAGTCTCTGCTGAACCTGGAGAGCAATCGCCCGGTTTGCGTGGTGTCGAAATACCGCACTGGCGAGTGTACAACTCGCATGAGAGCGCGAGCAAATAGTATGCGCGCAGACCTGACGCATCGTCAGTGACATATCATATGAGGTCGAAAGAACTGACTTGAGAGTAGCGAACATAGCCACGATCTGGGGTTCCAGTGAGAAAGATAATAAAGGTTGAGCACAAACGTACTGTCATCATGATTCCTGCAGTAGTAGCGAGCAATTTGATGCCCAAGTAGATGAGGAGGTATGTGTCGGGACTCTCGTAGGGAGGTGGCAAGTCAATAGCTTCAGTTTGCAAGCTTGGCGAGTTGGTTTGAGGTGATTGGAAGCTGAGGGGAGACAACGACTTCTGGTCATCCCAATGATAATACACGCTTTGTGTAAATTGATAAAGGGAGCGGCTCGTTGCCAGTCTTGTTAGAGTTTGGGTGGCTGTTTCATATCCTTCTGACCAAAATTTAAGGAAGAGCTGGTCGCCCAGAGCTAAAGTGCGATCAGTTTGAGCGAAGTGGGGTCAGGTAGCTGCACACCGATAAATCGATCTCCAATGACGAAGAGAAGCAACAATCCCCAATGCCACCATCCAGCTGCGCTGAGGTAAGTCTACATGCGATCTGTCAGTCAACCACAGGTACGACGCCAAGGACACCTTGAACGCACCAGGTATATCCTCAGTTTTACTGATCCTTCAGCTTTAGTCTCGTCCTCTACAAGCCGCCTAGGTGCCTTCTTTGGTGGTGGCGGCGCTGTAGCTATCTCATAAGGAGCATCAACCGTTGCGATGGTTGGAGTCTCCACCACCAGAGTTGGTTCAGGTTCAGAGATTTCATGCTCAGGATGCAGTTTATCGTCATCGTTGACAATTGGTTCCGGTTCCTGTGTGGGCTTGATATCTTCTTGCACCATGATTCTCCCCTCCGACATTTGGACCTGTCAGGCTTTAGTTCTGTTCCTGGTCACTGCGAGGACGGAAGGGACAAACCAAGTATGATGCGACTGGGAGACACAGGTCGAGATGATGCGTGATGAGCAAAATTGTCCGTCCAGCTAACAGCGGGCTACGGAAGTGGGACACAATGTGCTGAGCAGTGTGAGAATCAACTGCAGAGAGGGGATCATCAAGGAGAAGATGCTGGGCTCGCGAATAGAAAGCTCTAGCGAGAGCAACTCGAGCTTTTTGTCCTCCACTTAGAGAAACCCCCTTCTCTCCGATTTCTGCGTCTTTTGTCAGCGTCAGCTCATCTTTGAGAAGAGACCTACCTGTTGAATCTCCGTCCTCGAGCATCTCAAGGTCTGGCAAGAGCGCGCAAGCTTGTAGGACGGCTTGATACCGCTTTTCTTCGTATGGAGAGCTGAAAAGGATGTTATCCTTGATAGAAGCGTGCTGAAGCCATGGGGTTTGACTAGCGAGAGCGACACCGTTGTAGTGGCCGGTGTCATCGACAATCAAAGGCTGCTTCGGAAGAAAAACTGTGCCAGAGAGGCAGTCGAGTTCTGTGCAAGAGAAGTCAGAACAGAGAGATAGAGCTCAGAAACTGCATACCACCAAGCAAGGCTAGCAAGAGAGACGACTTCCCGCTACCCGTCGCACCAGTTATCAGGCTAAGTTTGCCGATTGGAAAGGTAACAGTTAGATCGCGCAACATGAACCTCTCTTCCTCCGTTTCCTCCTCTCCTTCCTCACTGTCGACCTTCTTCTCTTTCTTTCCAGCATGCGAATATTCGAAAGATGCTTCTTCAAATCCGATCCTTTCCACTTTCTCAGGTGAGCTAGCCATTACGCTCTTGAATGCCGACACCCATTCAGGTACTTCGTCCTCTACAAGGTAATCTTGCACACGCTTTACGGAAGTCCAGAGGAAAATGGCGTAAACGATTCCTTGAGAGACTTTGAAGAGAGGGTCCTCTACCATTGTTAAGAGAGACAATGCCGTGAACGCGGTGGCGACGTCGAGGCTGTGGCCCGCAATTTTGATATAGGCGACGAAGGTCAAGTATGCGATAGCAGCGGGTCTACGGTTTGCGGTTTGTGGAAGTATCTGGTTGATAGAGGGAGAACGTACGCGATTTGCCATACCAGGTTGAGGAAGATGCTGTTGATCCAGTATTTGAGGAGTGTAGACAGCTCTTCACCTCGAATTTTAAGCACTGTGGTGTGTGGATATTGTTAGGTCAGAATGGAAGAGAGCATCGAATAGAAAGTGGCATTACCTTTATCAGCCCACTGAGTTTCCCACCCAAACCACCTGCAAACCAATTAGCACACAGAGTACTGTTGTAAACGTAAAGAAACGTGCTTGATCTGGCGTATGGATTGGATCAATTCATTTGTTGCAGTCATTCGTTTGTCTTTGATATTGTTCATGACTTCCGTAAGCTGCAAAAAGATTAGTTTGAGAGCTATATGATGACAGCGCCTACCTTCTTGTTTCTCGTACCGAGCAGCTTGGTTGCTCCTGAGGCAAAAGGCATAACAATCAATCCCGCAAAGCAGGACCATCCAAGCAGCCTGTAGAAGCTTGAGCACCAACTTTTGAATATTCAAACTGGTCGCACTTGTACAACAACGTAGTAGCCACTATAAGCTCCAGAGGGGCAACGTAGAGAATTGGAAGCATGAGCTGACTGCTGGAGACTCGTTCGGCATCTGCAAGCGATGAGCAAGCTTGCCAGCGAAACTGGGAGGCAGTACATACCACTGCTCATGAGATTCAAAATCCTGCCAACATCGGCATTCACTTTCTTCTCGTCTTTCTTCTTGTCATCTTTCTTCTTGTCATCCTTCTTCTTGTCATCTTTCTTCTTCTTGTCATCCTTATCCGATTTCTCCGCCTCCTTCGTGACAAATCCACTTCTGTCCTTCTTCAACAAGCTCTTATAGTACACCCCCGTCTGGATCATGGCTCTCGTCCTGATGGCCGCTCTCCTGGTGTGCCACAGATTCAAAACATCCGTTTCGGCCTTCAAGATGGTAGCGAATAGAGCGTAAATAGCAAACTGGATGGCTCTGTATCGTTCTCCCTCGCTCGCCGACCCAGTAATGGCAATGAGGATTCGGTTCATCATCATTGGTTGGACGTAAAGGAGACAGGTCGATACAAGGTAAAGGAAGAAGCCGACAATGAGATCGAAGGAGTTGGCACGTGCGACTCGCCAGAGTAAGATCTTGCCTGTGAACTTTTGGAAATTTTGGAAAGGCTAGACGGGAGTGGAAGAAAGGAGAAAGCTTCCAAACGTCGCCTTGAGCTATCGTTTTCGTCTGGGCAACGCGGATCAGGCTTGCAACCCAGGTGAAAGCCATCCATTCGATCAGGGTCACGTAGTCGTCTGGGCTCAGTGGCCTTTCGCCTTCCTTCGTCTCGGGCATCTCGTATGGTTGCAACGGGAGGGTGGTCAAGAGACCCAACATGCTCAGAATGGCTGCCGCATCGCCGAAGAGGAGGATGTTGGAGACATTCAGGTGGTCGTGGTGAATGTTAAAGGTTAGGACCCATTGGCGGAGGTTGAGGACAGATTTGACGAAGAGAAGGATGTAGATTGCGAACAGGGAGTACGGCGGAGTCTGTGGTTTCTTCCTCGCAAGGCGGAAGAGGGAATAGGCCCAGATGAGTGTCTCCAGGAGCGCTGGGATGTCTACAGCCTGGCTTCGTAGAGAGAGGCGGACGCATTGATAACCCCAAATGCCGAGCTCGAAGAGATTCAAAACGATCCATAAAGCGTACTTCCATGTGGAATAGACACGCAAGATTCTGGAAGAAGGAGGACCACCTGGCTGCTCGTCTTCTGGAATATCGTCCACGGAGATGAAGCTGTGGAAGGGGTAGTAAAGCTTGTAGACGTGTTTTCTGATGAAGGATGGAAGCAGAGGGAATGGGAGACGGTGGATGATCGTGCAAAAGGTCCAAGCTGCAGCCAGATATGTGAAGACGGACGTCTCATCCCACACCTCAAATGAGTCCTCCGCTGGCTTTGCAGATTGACAGTAACTCACCAGCTCCATCGCCACCATTTTGAGCCGACCTTTGTGATCCAGTAGATTCGAGTCTTGACAAAGAGTCGAAAAGGGGAAGTGGACTGTTGAAGCCACTTGGATAAATACCTCTCTACGCTAAGCTGGTTTTCAAATAAGAACTCTGAACTGTCAGTCGTCGTGTGATCGGAGCCAACAGCCGATGGAGTGAACCCAAGAATAAAGAGTTTAAAAGCGTCAACCGCGGTCGTTCTCTGTGGCACAATTGCACAATATTTCGGAGTCGTGATGAGTGGACCTCACATGACGGGGAATCCCAGTCCAATCTGTCTTCCTGTGTTTTGAGTCTGTTCACCTTGCGAGCCACAAAAAGATCTGCAAGCGCATGGCTAGCGCTGTCCAGCAGTCGTTCAAGATCGCGTTTGGAATAATTAAACTTTTGCATTTCGAAATCGATATCAACGTTTGTCGGGACCGATAAAGGAACGGGAACAGGCGTACACCGCTGAACACATGCAACAAGACCACATTTTTCAACATCACTTCAAAACGGCGATATTACTACTGCAGCTTGAAGCGGCGATTCTACAAATCTATATTACAATCCTTTCAGTCTGCAATCTATTCCTTTTGGCGTTTCTTAGGTGTCACTAAGCGTGACGCTTAGAGGAACGTGACCAACACGGTAACTTCAAGCAGTCAGGCATAAAGTTAGGTACACAACGGAGAACGGCACCGCGGTGACAGCTTGCATGCACACCTAGGAAAGGAAGAGTGCTGAAGGACAGGTGTTCGCGTTTACTGTACTAGCAAGGTACTAGGCAGGGACAGGTGAAGGGAAATAAGGTCCAGTGTTTCCCTGACCATCGGGGGGGCGAGCGTCCCAAAGCAAAGTCGCACAGGTGGAATTCATCTGTGATTACTACTTCTACAATATTCATGTCCGAAAGACTAAGAGAATGGCCACTGGTGAGGCGCTGGGTGATAGGTGAGGACCGTGAGGATGGATGTATTTTCCATGTTTTTTCCAGTTTGATTTTCATGAATAGAAGTATTTGGGACATCCTACTACTCCTTAACTCCTATCTACAACTCAGTTGCAACTATTTGCGGAACATTCTGACCATTTATCTCATGGCATAGAGGTCACATGACCCTAGAAGGTGTGCTGGTAATAATTTACTAGGTATACTGTACCTGTACTAGTAAGGTATACCAGCAAAGCGGTTGCTTTACCGTTAATGGCGAACACTGATTTTTGAGGTTTCCGGAGAATGGATACTTGTCCTAGGGCTAAGCTACCATGGGCTATGTGATCATCCTTTGAGTAGGTGGTTTACTCTTTCAATCCTGAGATGCATCCCAAATGCTAATGTAGGAAGTAATGAGATAATGGGAACATTACAAAACTTTGCCGTGTTTAGTTACATCTCCTCTCTCTGGCAGCCTTGAAGCGTCTTGTCCGTGTTAAAACAATGCTGTTGGTTGCTCCAGTCACGTGCCAACCATCTTTAGGAGTTTTGTTGGAAGGCCGCCGTTTCATTCACTTCACATTACTTACTTTTGACCTCGCTTGCCATGCCATCCGTCCTCTCACCCTCCTTCGCCAGCTCTCTAAAACGCTTTCCACGTCTGTTCGAATGGGGAACTAAAGCCTCTCAGAGGTATATGGACCTAGCCGGATGGAGGAAGTATGGGTTGAAAATGGACGACTTGATAACTGAAGAGAACCCTGTAGTTCAAAAGGTCTGTTACCCCTCATCTTCCCCGGCGATTGGGTTGGAATGCTTTTGGGAATGGTTTATTGACGTTGGGACGTCGTTATGATGGGCAGGCTCTCACAAGGCTTGAGCCGAGGGAACAGTACGACAGAGCATTCAGACTCCGACGTGCCATCCATTATTCCATGCTTCACGAACCACTTCCCAAGGAGCAGTGGACGACTGAAGAGCAGGTGAGTTCCAGAGCTTTGTTGAGGTCGGACGCTGGCTAAGAATGTTGTCAAAGGACACTGCCTACCTGAGACCGCACATCGTGGAAATTGAGGCGGAGATTAAGGAGAGGCAGTACTGGGACGACTTCATGCCTCCTAAGAAGGGGGCACACTAAGCATCTTGCTGTCGAGGATCAATTTCTACAAAATAATTATCCCCATCAACATTAGTCGAATGCACGAAACAAAGTATCTTTCTACAACCCTCCTTTCAGACTGTCTATGGCTGGGTGCCTTCAACACTGTTATCATACAAAGGTAGAGGAAATGAGCATAATATGAGCGACTCTTTACGCCAACGTCAACCCTTTTCTTTTCAGCAGCAGTAGCCAATGCCAAAGAGGCTTGTTTAAAGTTTGAGCAAATCTCCACCATTACCTGCACGATTATTGGCAGGATTTTGTGGTCATTCTGTTGGAATTCGACTCGGATCCTACAGCGATTGCAATACGGCTGCTCCGACAGAGTTTCTAGCTTCTCTCATTCAACCCAGCACAGAGGATTACATTGCGACATGTCAGAATTCGCGCCACTGAAGAATGATCTGCTGCTACGAGCGGCACGCGGAGAAAACGTTGAGCGTTCTCCGGTCTGGGTGATGCGTCAAGCTGGGCGTTATCTTCCTGAATGTGTGTTCCCTTCACACACAATGATCGCGTCCTCAGATTTTTTTTTGGAATATTAGTTCGAGCTGTTCGAGAAAAACACAGCTTCTTTGAAATTTGCCAGACTCCTTCTCTCGCCGCCGAGATCACCATCCAACCTGTACGCCGCTACAAGGGGCTTTTGGACGCCGCAATCCTCTTCTGTGACATCCTCGTCATCCCACAAGCTCTCGGGCTTGTAGTTGAGATGAATCCAGCTCCCTTCTTTCCTTCCCCGATCTCGACGCCTGAAGAAGCATTGGAAATCGTGAAGAAGCATGTCGATGTAGACAAGGAGCTTGGATATGCTTATGAAGCTATCAAACTTGTGCGACAACAGTTGAACGGAGAAGTTCCCCTCATTGGCTTCGTGGGAGGACCTTGGACCCTGGTCGCCTACATGATCGAAGGTGGAGGCGGGAAAGGATTCAATAAGGCGAAAACTTGGCTCTACAAGCATCCGGAGGAGAGCCATAAGTTGCTTCAGAAGACGGCAGATGCTTGTGCAGACTTCTTGATTGGACAAATTCGAGCTGGCGCACAGGTTTGTCTTCGCTTTCCCATTGAACTGTTCAACGCAGAAATTGATGCCTCTTATTATGACTAGTTGGTTCAGGTTTTCGATTCCTGGGCTGGCGAGCTGACACCCAAAGAGTTCCGTACCTTCTCCCTCCCCTATCTCCGGTACATTTCCAAACGGGTGCGCGAACGCCTTGCCTCTTTATCAATCGTTGCTGTCCCTATGACCATATTTGCAATGGGAGCAAATCAATCCCTTCCTCTTCTTGCCGACTCGGGGTACGAAACGGTAGGGATCGATTGGAAGATCTCCCCGAAGGATGCACGGCAACTGATCGGATCCAATGTGACTATTCAGGGCAACTTGGATCCCAGTATCCTATATGCTGGACGAGAAGCCATAGATAGAGAAGTGAAAGAGATGATTTTAGGTAATGAAGGCTTCGGCACTGGAGGAAGGCATATCTGTAACCTGGGGCATGGGATCACGCCTGGAGTGGACCCTGAGGAGGGAATGAAAGCATTTTTGGAAGCTGTGCACAAGTACAGTGTAAAAAAGTAGTGGATAAGTAAAGATGTATCGAAATTCATGTTCTGTTCTCTTATCCTGCTTTTGCAGATGCCACCTGCCAAGTCCTTTAAGCCTCAAGGGAGAGAGAACATAGCAAAAACGCACCATCAATCTCCCGCCATCTGCAGCGAGAATGGCTCCGTTAATGTATGCTCCTGCTCGAGAAGCCATCATGATGGCAGGTCCCTGTTTCCTCTAATCAAATCATGTCCTGATAAACTTCATTGATTGAACGCACTGCAATGTCAGCCACACTGCCTGCTCTCCCTTCCGGTATGTTCTTCATAAACATCTGAAGAATTGGAGGGAGTTCATCAAAATTAGACATGTCTTCTGGTAGATTCGACATCTCGCTCGGAAAAAGGCCACTGTTTTGATCGTCAGCTTTCTCCAAGGAGTCATCAGCAAGACGAACGGAGCAATGCAATTGACCCGTATATGTAAGGGCATGAAGCGACCGGCGAGCACGCGAGTCAAGTGTTGCGTGGCAGCCTTAGAGGAGGAATATGATGCTTCCATTCCGATGCGTGAAATGTGGTTCCCGGCTAGGGAGGAAAGGTTTATGATGCACGGACCTGCGTCAACATCATAATTGCCTTGACACGCTCACAGAAAAGACGCACATTCGCTACCCCTGAACCGATCTTCGTCGGTTGGCACACCTTTTTGCAGCAAGTGGATAAAGTCGACTGATGTCCAATATACTGATGCGACGTGAGTGTTCATCATCTTGAAGAAATCGTCCCTGCAAGACTGAATAAAGTAGCTCAGGATAAGACAAAGAAGTGGCATACTCTGAATGATCCCAAAGTTTTTGTTGTATGATGGAAGCTGTGGACTTTGGTGATTCAACATCAAAACGAAGGGGTCAAAGCTTGCCGTCGTCGACATCATATCTTCTCAATGATGAGGATACGCCGGCACCGTTGATGAGTACATGAAGGACTTGTTCTTTGTCCTCGTAATCCTGTGAATCCCATAAGTCTCCCTGTCTTGAAATAAGCACGATGGACGCACTTTGACGAGCTTAGCTATTTTCTCTTTGCTCCCTACGTCCCCGACAAGCCTTTGGATACTCTGAGCGTAAATACCTCATGAAGGGGAGAAACAAACGGTATTATTTTGCCTTCTATGGAGGGGCTTTTTGAGTTTTCTACGTGGCGCATCAATGTAGATCTTCGTCAAATTTGGGGGACTAGCGCACCGAAGGTGGCTGCAGCAGTCTCTAACCTGTCCTTCCTCCTTCCCACAATGTAAACAATCGCGTTGTTGGCAGCGAATGCCATCGCCAGCATCAACCCTATCAGGAGTTTCACTGTTAACGCTGAAGCAATGGCTTAGTGAGCCTGAGCCTACCGATACCTGTCCCGCCACCTAAACCGAGTGAGAACAGTTTATGTTACAATTGGCAAGCCAACCAGAGACTACGACCCGCTGAGAGACAAGGCGACCTCTTCAATAAAAGTGAGTTCATCAGGAAGGTACGTGCCTTGTTTGAAACATCGAAAACGTTGGTGATCCGATATGATTGCAGGTCCTCCGTGCTATAGGTAGGCATGATTTCTTGGGAAGCCGGAAGTCGGGTCACAACGTTTCAAGGGGTCCTGGGTTTTTATGCTGATGCCTCCACATCAAACCCCGACATCGGTGGGATATTGACGCAGTAGGTCAGACAGTTCTTACTGTGCCCTACTTGGCAGGGAAGCCGACGACAGGGTAGGGAGCTGCGGGAGAAGGCAGCTCTCCCTGCACGACTGCATCTAACGAGAACGAGGAGGTCGAATAAATAATAAACTGTTGGCATAATCGCGAGTAGGAGGCCTTCTTGACGGGCGAGCAGCTCGTCCTCAACCCAGTCTAACCGCAACGGCACTGGTGGGTTGTTGCAGGAGCTCAATGCTTAGTTGTGGAAACAGTTGCCTGCTTCTCTCTCTCGCTGAGGCACTTGTTTCAAACGACATGTCGACCATTGAAAACAATGCACATCCCTCCCGAATTATTTATCGTTCTGAACGCGACGCATATCGATATCGATGTCAGCTGTATCCCAGCCCTCGGTTTCAATAACCCAGGCAGCTGTGCAAATTTTCCCAACGTCTTCAGGAATATTTCACATCTTGTGCGGACGAGACTGCTATTTTTCGCTTAGACTCCAACTCGTCGTGAATGACAGACTGAAGGGAGAATGTTTTCTCAAGTGTGCAGAAATGCAGGTTATACGCGTTAGATGTCGACTCGGAGCCACTGTGTATCACATCGAAATCAGTGGCTCGCAAACCATCTTATGCCATCCGCCACTTGCTGCTTGTCATTATCCATGAACGACTTGATAGGGATGCAACTGATGTCTGATGAGTACCATCAGTACTTCAGTACTACTTCATTGTACAAACAGCTTCGCACCCCATCATCCCTCAGTGGGCTCAATGCTCTGCAAAAGAGCTCAGGATAGTAATGTATGTGAATCACAATATATGTCTTGATAAGAATGGCTCAGCCCTGCCATAAATCTCTTGTAGTGCCACTATTTCAAACTTTCGCGGCTAGAGAACGTTTCGTAGAAGTACCTGAAGCAGAGTCTCAACTCACACTACACAACCAACAGACTACAAGTAGCCGACAACCTTTCATGTACTAGCTGGCTCTGGCTCTAATCCCCCTTTGACATCTTGAACTCAAACGCTGTTGGGCCAACTTGGCTGAGAGTTGTAATTTTATTCGTGGTGGAACTTGGTCTGGTTCTGAAAATCTGAGTTCGTCCAGCATGTATTTTAAGTTTGAAGGTTCGGATATACTCCAGCAAAACACAACTGTGCTTCATGTGGTGTGTGAACCTAGCAGGCTATTTAAGAGCCCTTCGCTTTGATCAAACATCCATGTCGCACGGTAGCATGCCAACATCAGCATCCATGATCAACGTGTCTGGCAACTTAGTCCTCCTCAGTAAAATGCTTACTCTGAGTCAGTTGTTCCGTCATAGAGTAATTACGCTCACCAGTTCTCGGCACAGAATGGTGGGCTGCTAGCTTCAATAATTTGAGGGGCTCGTTTTTACTTGCTGTTCAGAAAAAGTAGCCTCGGTCTTCGAAGGGGTGCAGTAATACTCAACAGTATTTAAAACATGATGGACGTACACGGGCAGGATTCGCATAAGTATTCTGCGGCGGAATCTTCGCTAGCTGGATATGGATACACGTTTCACAAAAAGCGGGTGATGAGGGAATAAGGAGACGGGAGGAAACAATTGTGTGAGACGTCCTTCGTTCTCGGGATGAGGACACAGAAGCCAGAAGCCCAAGCGAGAAGTGGGCGGTGTGTCAACGTTGTTAAGGATCTTGAGCATCCTGAGCACTCTGTTTGTGCAGCAAGTACGTTGCTGTTTGGCAGATGACTTTATAAAAGGCGACGTGCCTTTGTAACCCTCATCTCATATATATCCCTCTTTCTCATTCAATCTGCTAGTTGACTATGACTTCCTTTATCATTTCCCTCCTCGCCTCGTTCGTCCTCTCCACGGTACACGCCAAAGTTGGACAACTCTTTCCTATTGACGGGAAGTTTGACTACCAAATCGGAGGTGCTTACACGCCCAGTTCGGACGTTAAGATTGTTAGCAGGGACAATGCTGAAAACCCTGTTAAAGGCCTTTACAATATATGTTACATCAACGCGTATGTCATTGTTCATTTCGACTTTGAGCCAAGAGATAACAACTGTCGGTGCAGATTTCAGGTATGATTCGTTGGTAACTTTGGAACCTTGGGATGACAAGAAAATGTAGTCCCAGCCCGGGGACGAAAAATGGTGGAAGACCAATCATCCGGATTTGTTGTTGAAGAAGAAGAACGGTGCCTACTTTGAAGACGAGGATTGGCCTGGAGAATTCTTTCTCGACACTACAACTGCTGCGAAGCGTTCAGCTCTTTTCGCTATCCAGAAAGAATTGATTCAAGGCTGCGCTGACAAGGTACCTTCTTTAGTCCGATGTGGTTTGGATTTGACAATCAGGGGTGAAAGGGCTTCGATGCTATCGAACCCGATAATCTAGACACGTTCACCCGATCCAACAAGCTCCTCACCAAGGCAAACAATATCGCTTTCTCGAAACTTCTGGCCGATTTTGCCCATTCCCTTGGCCTGGCATACGCTCAGAAGAACACTCAAATCAGTGCTTCTGATAAGAAAACTGTTGGATTCGATGTATTTGCTTTCTCTATCTTCTTACTAGATTGATGAACCTTGCATACCTCCGGGAATAGTTTGCCATCGCTGAAGAGTGCCAGCAGTGGGAAGAGTGCGATTCCTACACCGATCTCTATGGAGAATATGTCATCGAGATCGAGTACAGCGACTCCTCAGATGGCATTGCTGCCTATAAGACTGCGTGCAAAGCGCGGGGAGGGAAGTCGCCTGTTATCTTGAGGGATAGGGATGTGGTCGCGAAGGGGAAGAAGAACTATCGCTACGAGGCCTGTTAAACTGTCGAACATTCTGTCTGTCCTTACGTTGAACGTTTACTGCCTGTCTTTACGTTGACCGTTATACTGTCTGTCCCTACGTTGACCGTTTGCAATGCACCAGTTGCAAGATATATCCTGAAAACATAGGAGGTATCTAATGGGAACGAACATCACATCTTAACGACAATTTCTTAACAAAATGGTGCAAACAGAAATACTAGGTATTCAGTGTTATTCACAGAAATTCGAAAGAGGCCAAATTCAACCGAAGAGTTTCCTCCACAAAAGGCGGATTCCAAAAATATTACCCACAAATCGCAAGCTTTTTCTTGTGAGCTCAACAGGCGAAGAAATAAATGTAATCAGGGGACTATTATTGGTCATGCCATCCATTAACGCATTATGGCCTCCGTGGGTGTCCCTGTATGGGTGTCCTGTTGGAGCCATCGTGGGTACATCCGCTGTTGAAAGGGAAGGAGGGGGTTGAGCCGCTTCAGGCAGAGTGCAGGTTGCAAATCTATCGGAAAGGAGGGAGCGGTCGAAAGCATCTAGTTTCTCACGAAAGGAATGGATCTCTTTGCCGACAGACAGGAAGATCCAAAGAAAGAGAAGAATGAGCACTAGAAGGGTTTGCCAGCTCGTAGGCCGAAGTGAGATGCCTTTGTCGTCCGCAGGACAGCCGCAACCTTTTCGGGAGTTGACAATGTCAAAGAAGGGGCTGCGGAGATGGGTTGAATGAAGATGTTGGTCGAAGGGGCGAAAGCTGGAAGCGAGAAATACCGGAACAGAATGGATGTTGGATTGTTACGAGTCTTGAAAGCTCTTGTTGATGAGGTTGCGTCGACATCTGTGCCTGTGCCGCGGTCGGTCAGAATTGCAACGGTTACTACATCGTACAAAGGACACACCTCCTTCTTGAACAGCAACTTCAACCTCCATAAAAGCTACCGAACATGGGAATCTTGGGAGCGGCACATTCACGTCTCCCTCTCCTTCGACGCAGTAAAGGAGCTGTAGCCTCCCAGCGTTCACTCCGTCCTTCCAATCGTCACCCGACCCGACGTCCATCAGAACTTGACAGATTTGTCCGTCGGGTTTGTCGCTCCAGACGGTATTAAACTTCACAATCTGGCCATCGAGAGAGCATGAGCCTGGGTTAATGACTATTCTTCGTCCAGTCGCAACTTCGAACTGTATGACGAAGGTGCGACGCTCCTCATTCTCGCCCGGTGAGAAGTAGGGAAGAAAGGTGGTGATGTGTCCATAGGAGATACTGTCCTTCTCTTTCTCAACCGCTGGAGCTAAAAGGATCTTGACGGAGGATAAGCTGATTTCTGTGATGTCGACAGATGGCGGTTGAGGCAGTGATCTACGGGAGTCAAGTGAAGAGTTCATATTTGGACTCTGAGAGGCCGACGCAGAAGTAGAGGCAATGGAAGAGAGAAGGTTGTCTTTGGAGTCTCGAATTGACGAGAAACCTTTGGGTCCGCGACTAAGAGGAGACACGAGGTGTTCGTCTGGCGGTTCCCAACTAGCCGGAGGGGACAAGGGACGTTGAGCCTTGAATGCGGAGGCGGAAGAACTGGACGGTATCGAGATGTGCAATCTGGCATTAAGCGGGGCAACAAACCCACGATGTGCAGGTTGGAGAGCGAGCCTGGTTCGTATCGCATTTGAAGGCAGCCTGAGGCTTGGATCAAGGGGAAGGACGGGGAGCCCATTCGGGATCTTGATCCTGCTTCCTTCCGACTTCGAATGTCGCCCCCTGCTTGAAGGCGATGGTGGTATTACAGTGATTATGGTGGTTTGGGATTGAACGTTAATGTACCGGAAGAGGGGAAGAGGCAAGAGATTCCTTCTATCGGCGCCTTCAACGTCAATCCAGCTATCCGATTCTGAGTCGGAGGTCATGGGCGTAGCCTCGCCAGCCTTGAAAGCAAGTAGCATGGTGCCTTCCATGGTGAACTGTAGAGTTGGCGTCAAACTGCTTGAGTCAATCATTGGACTGGTCTTCGCTTGAGCTGTAGTCTCTGCAAACTCCTTCAGGACTTGCAGAACGTCGATATACATCTTTAGTATGAAGGTACTCTTTGTCTGTTCTCGTTCAGGAAAGGGTGAAGGAGATCGTCGATCGTCCAAAGCTGCATGATTGATAGAGTTCTCGAATGACATCTCAATTTCGCTCTCGCGGCCAAATGGCGCTCGTGTGTTCATGAGGCTGATGTCACTTCCACTTCCCGCAGATGCTGCAGATGCGATAGAAGATGGTCGACTCTGCAGAGGAGCTGCAGAGGGACGTTTGCCAGGCGTGAGCTCGCTGGAAGCGAGATCTGAATAGATGGATGAAGGACGGCGTTGAAGACCGCGAGAAGTTGTGACCTTTGTGTTCGACTGAGAATTCACAATTTCCCAAGAAGCGATGGAAGAGCCCTCCACTTTGACATCTTCCAACTTGAGCATTTCTCCTGCTCCCCCACCTTCTGAGACCGAATTCACGAAAGAGTCAATCTCTAGCTCTACGAGTCCCGTGTCATCGCACGAAGGGAAAGTGAGGCCGGAAAGTTTGGAGATCAGAGTGAAATTGACCGGTACTCGTCCAGTCGAAGAAACCGTCACGTCTTGCCCCTCCGTTTGATCAGGGTCTAGGAGGCTTTCTGTATATCGTCCAACACGCATTTCGAAATCTGTGTCCGCGGTCTTCCATTCCATCCCATCTCTATTAGAGCTCGTCCCTTGAACCCAGCGGATATCCAACTTTTCCGTGCTGGAGAAGTTTCCCTCTATTGTATCGCCGTCGTCTGTTGGAGCGTCCCCTTCGTCTTCGGAGCTGGAAGCAATGCCTTCAAATGCCATGGATCGCCTGCGGTTGACGGTCTTGTGAACGTTGCTGGCTTTCTCCCTCAACGCAGGAAGGACCTTTACTTCGAAATCGTTGTTCGCCGCTGCGTGAGTTTTGGACCGTCGGGAAGGAGAAACAACGTCCAGAAGGGATGACGATGACGAAGGGAGGACGAATTTGAGGGTGTTCCGCAAACAGAATGGTGTGGGGATGGAGACACAAGCAGGGAGGTCTGAAGGGCCATGATAGACGTATCCCACCTCCATTTCGATGGCGAGTAGATAGTCCGTCCCTTCTTTTTCGTCCCCGTTCATGACAGTGGACGCCATACTGGGGGTAGGACTTGCTCTCCCACCGCCGATAGGTTCAGGACTCCTGACTCCTACTCTTCCGTGTCCGTGCGCTCCTCCAGAATTCTTCACCACCAAGCAGACTGCAAAGTTCCGCACAGTGATCTTCATGCTTAATCCGTCACCCTCGCCTCCTGGTGTACCACGACGATATTTCACAACTTTGATACCGAGCTCCTTAGCTGCAAGAACTGCCTGAGGATCGGCTTCCGGAGCATGAAGCGTGCCGGAGGATGGGAGCGCTTGATGCATAGTGTGGACGAGACGGAAGGGGACAGAGGAGGGCTCATGAAATAGGGGAAACTGTTTCGTGCTTCCTGGTGCCCTGCAAACAACACTCTGGTGAGCTCTTTCCAGCTGGGATAAGAGAGACAACACACATATTGGGAATCGTAACCTGGATCCAACCAAGCAAGAAGAGGAACAAACAATGATTCAACACTTGCCCCAGGTACCGATAACAGGAGAAGAGCTTACCCTCGAAAACATCGTCACCTCAACCGCGTCTTTCGCAGCGATTGCCTTTACACTGAGGCTCTTCGTGATCCTCGAGAGTTCAGAGGGCTTGAATATGCCATGGCCACCAGCCTGCGGTGTCACGACTGAGTTGCCGCTCGCAGACTTTGGGAGTGACGACTTCTGTCGTGGCGTAGAGTGCGACATTGTGAGTTTAAAGCCGTACAGAATTGCTAGGCTGTCAATGCTCTGCTTTCTGATGTGACGATGCCTTGATGAGCTGACGCCCCTTCGCCTTTGACATGGAAAGACGCGCTTTCGTGGAGGTTGAACGTGACCTGGCCATTCGGCATATTCCTCTTTCGGATGGTTTATGGACACAACTTAGTGACTGACAGCACATTCAGTGTGCCGTGATTGTGATTATTATCAATCGAGTATGCAATGCAGGAATACTCCGAGTATGAAGATATGGTATGAACACGGGTGCTACTAATCCACAACTGCAGCATGAAACGCTCAAAGGAAGAACATCAGAACTGAGATAAAGATACTCCAATAGAATACTTCGAATTACTACATCGCGAAAGTCGAAATCCTGAAGTAAAGTGACTCAAAAAGCAGCCGGATTATTTTTCAACCACAAGGGCACACTGAACAGTGATATCGTCCACCTTTCCACCCTGCACCTCCAACTCTCCGTATTGTCTGGCTTCGTGCTCAAAAGGTGTGTATTTTGTACGCTGTCCACTCCCGATCAGTTTTTTCAATCGTAGGAACGGAAGGAGACTAAGAAAACGTACATTCCACGCGCATTGCGAGGCGAACGAAACGCAGCTCTGCATGTACATATTACTTTATGAGCGGAAGCCAGAATGACAAAGGAACAATGGGAGGATGCCAGAGAGAGGAGTAACGAACATTAGCGAGCTTCTTCATCAGTGTGTCATCATCCAACTCCCCTCTCTCCTTCATCACGAGTTCCACAATCATCTCCGTCTCCTTCTCCCACACATTATCCGAGTATCCGTCAGTGGAGACGATCACCACATCGCCCGCTTTCAACTGCAACTTGTTGCTCTCTGCCCGGCTTAGAACCCAACGATCTAACTTGGGGGAAGAACCGGTGAGGCGTAAGAAGTTTCGTAGCTGTCCTTGGTTGAGAAGAGAGCGTCGGGAGGATTGTAATGCTCGCATGCGCTGGCCATAGGAAGGCCCCTTGTACAGTTGCAGAGGTGCATTGAAGCCAGTGGTAAGGGGAGGAGAGGAGTAGATGACGCGGGAGGAGCGGAGGACAAGGAATCCTGAGTCCCCTAGGCTATTTCACACCCGTCAGAGTCCAATACTCTTTTCAGGGAGGTATAGGATATATGAGAAGGAGGGGCGTACTTAAGTGACCGCAAAGCTGCAGTTTTGGAGTTCAAGGTGACAAGACAGCTCGTACTAATTCCTTATTCAGGTGCCGAAAACAGTACTAGGCAAATAACAAACCTGCCGCCTTTTAAGCATGAGTTTATTTCTCTCCATAGACGAACAACATACCAGCCAATATGGAATCATCCTTCCCCATCTCGGTTACTGCCTGTTGAAGCACGAACCGCTCTCCCTCTTCTTCGTCCAGAACGGCTACACTTCGCTCTGTTTCGCCTCCCTCATCTTGCGACCAGGTAGAATAGCTACGAAACCCATTCCCGTTTGCACCACCAGCACTCCCTCGACTGGTCGCCGATCCTGAGGGGAGTGGAGGGAGCCAAGAGCCTGCGAAGGCGGGAGGCGGGTTCTCTTCCAACAGAGCGGCGGAGGAAGAGCTGGGAGAAGCGGTGTCTTCATGTATCGAATTTGATGGTGGATAGAGACGGAAAGAGGCAAATAACCGTGAACAATAATACGCGAGCGCGATCGAATAGTCCTTCGCATCGATTCCCGAATCCGAATAACCGCCTACACCGTCCTGAACGCCCATGGCCAATCCCTACACATACCAGAACAAGATCTCAACTTCCCTTCACCCAATTCCACCTGTTGGGAAGAAACCTCGGCTTACCGTGCCATCCTTCATACTGGTCATGAAAAACGCGTCCTCCCCACTCTTCCTCAGTTTCTCCTTCTCCGTCCCCTCAAACGCCACCCCTCCACTACTCCTTAGCTGCTTCTCATACCATCTAACGATCGGGTTGTCGTTCGCCAAAGTGTTGATGAATCCTTTCGAATCTTTGGGGATGGCCCATCCTGCGGGTTTGGACACGTACGAAGTCGCATGTGGGAAGACGTAGTTCGCGCTCTTGGTTGCGTTGAGGATACGAGGAGAGAGGCGCATCGGGATGCATTAAGATTATAAGTTTGTAGAGGATTATGGCGATGTTGTAACTTTGATAAAGATTGTGGCAAAGGAGAATTGGTCGTTTTGTCGTACGTAAGCATCCACGTGATCTATGCCCACGACGTCACGACGTTTATCGTTTATCTCAGCCCGCCTTTTTCTTCTGGCCTCGACACAGGATGACAACATTATGGGGAAACTGAGCTTGATATTCGATAGCGCATATAAGTAATTGTATTTTGAGACATCACATCAAACCGACTTGAGCAGAAACCGCGTAAAGACCGTTATCCAAACTGGGGCAGACAATCAACTGGAAAAGAGAAGCGTAAAGTCATATATTCCTTCTCTTGCTCCGAGTCTTCAAGGACTGAAAGAATCCGAGGCAAAAAAGGAAGGTCACAGAAGAAATTGAAATTGTGATAAAGCAAACTTGAAAAGATGTCGTGAAAGACGAAGGTTTCGAAGCATTAAAAGCTCTCTTTCTTTTGAGGCTTTCCCCTCCATCTTCTTCCAACTCCTCCCCTTTCCTCACTCTTTCCAACCGAACAAACAATACGGACCAAACAACCACCACCGAACTCTAGAAAGAAAACCCCATACAGACGTCTATCTTTCCTCCTTCTCCATCAAGCATCCTCTTCTCACTCGTTATCCTTCACCCACTGCTGTCTCCCGCACCTCTCCAGGCACCTCCTCGCAACATCATACCGCGTCTTCCACTCAAGACCCTCCTCCCTCAACCTCAGTACTTCCTCCTCCAACGCCCTAAGTTGTTCTTCCCTCCTCAATCGACTTCTCCTCGCCGCCATGGTATTCTGCATCCTCTTCTTCTCGATGGATTCCAAAATCTTCTTCGGCAATGCAGCTTCGGAAGCAGGCAGATCGGCAGTGCCAGAGGCGGCCGCACGGAGGGTGTCTGTCGTGATTTGACGCTTCTGGAACTTCTTTCGTGCCAATTGCTTCTCCACGAACGCAGGGATCTCCTTCCTCGACGTGGACGAAGAGGTGATGTACATCCTGAGCGTCAAGACATGTCAGCATCGTCACTGACTACAGATACATGAAAGGTAGAACAAACCTTGGCTGCGTCGGCGCATCCAAGTTAATAGGCGTCCTAACGTGGAGGGGAACCGAAGTTTGGAAGTTGGGCAGAACACTCGTAGCACGTTCGATTGTCGTGCTCCTCGCCGTGCTCGTCCTCCTTGGAGGCAAGGAGGTTTGATAATCCACAGGGGATGGGGATTCGACCGGCGAGTTGCTTGCGCTCGTTCACAGGATGACAACATTATGGGGAAACTGAGCTTGATATTCGATAGCGCATATAAGTAATTGTATTTTGAGACATCACATCAAACCGACTTGAGAAGAAACCGCGTAAAGACCGTTATCCAAACTGGAGCAGACAATCAACTGGAAAAGAGAAGCGTAAAGTCATATATTCCTTCTCTTGCTCCGAGTCTTCAACGACTGAAGGAATCCGAGGCAAAAAGGAAGGTCACAGAAGAAATTGAAAATTGTGATAAAGCAAACTTGAAAAGATGTTGTGAAAGACGAAGGTTTCGAAGCATTAAAAGCTCTCGTTCTTTTGAGGCTTTCCCCTCCACCTTCTTCCAACTCCTCCCCTTTCCTCACTCTTTCCAACCGAACAAACAATACGGACCAAACAACCACCACCGAACTCTAGAAAGAAAACCCCATACAGACGTCTATCTTTCCTCCTTCTCCATCAAACATCATCTCCTCACTCGTTATCCTTCACCCACTGCTGTCTCCCGCACCTCTCCAAGCACCTCCTCGCAACATCATACCGCGTCTTCCACTCCAGACCCTCCTCCCTCAACCTCAACACTTCCTCCTCCAACGCCCTAAGTTGTTCTTCCCTCCTCAATCGACTTCTCCTCGCCGCCATGGTATTCTGCATCCTCTTCTTCTCGATGGATTCCAAAATCTTCTTCGGCAACGCAGCTTCGGAAGCAGGCAGATCAGCAGTGCCAGAGGCGGCCGCACGGAGGGTGTCCGTCGTGATTTGACGCTTCTGGAACTTCTTCCGTGCCAATTGCTTCTCTACAAACGCAGGGATCTCCTTCCTCGACGTGGACGAAGAGGTGATGTACATCCTGAGCGTCAAGGCATGTCAGCATCATCACTGACTACAGATACATGAAAGGTAGAACAAACCTTGGCTGCGTCGGCGCATCCAAGTTAATAGGCGTCCTAACGTGGAGAGGGACCGAAGTTTGGAAGTTGGGCAGAACACTCGTAGCACGTTCGATCGTCGTGCTCCTCGCCGTGCTCGTCCTCCTTGGAGGCAAGGAGGTTTGATAATCCACAGGGGATGGGGATTCGACCGGCGAGTTGCTTGCGCTCGTCCCACTGAGCAGGGCTGGTTCGATCGCAAACTCATCCTGAGTTGCGGAGACCGGAGACCTCGTGACCGTGTGCCTCCTCACGCTCCTCCTTCCGACATTTCCATTCCCAACGACAGATGAAGTAGACATAACAGTGCCCGGGAGAGGAACACTCTTGAATGCTTGTACTTCGGACTTCATTTCGAAGGCGCGCTCGAAGGACTTCATCGGCATAGCCGTAGGAGGTGGGGGGAAGAAGTCTCCGGTGGGGATATCGCCTTCGTGAGGAGAAGAGAAGCCTTGCATGATCTGCGGCGGCGTCACAAGGAGGTCGTCGTCAGGAGAGCTGAGGGTACCAAGGGACCCGGACGGGGGAAATGTGCCGTTCATGTTGAAGTCGAAATCGAAGATCGGAGCAGTGGAAGTGAAATCGAACGGGGCGTTATTCCCGGAAGATAGAGGATCAAAGACGGGGCTGGTGCTGTTAACGGAGGAGAAAGCACTGCTGTACGCGAGTGCGGAGGCGCCACCGTTGTTTGTGGATAGGATGTTAGAAAATTGATCGTCTACCTTGGAAGAGTCGAAAAACTTGGAGAACAGATCCTCGAATTCGTTGTTCCCGACTTGTTGAGTATGTTGAGACCCAGGGACAGGATCAGATCCAGAGATGGAGGTAGAGTAGTTGTCGATTCCGAGATCTGATTATAAAAACAACGCGAGTCAACAAATCGAGCGAATCATAGTTTGAGTCAACCACAATTGAAGGATGCACAAAATCGCAGACGTACCGAAATCGCCATTCACTCCCATTCCATTCCTGTCTCCACTTCCCTTCCCAAGTTCTCCATACAGACTCTCAAAGTCGATGTCGAACATATTCTTCTCTCTCTCCATTCCTGTCTGGTGTCGATCGTGTGGTTGTTGTTGTTGTTGCTTCGAAACGAGTCCGGAGTCGAAGGTGTCGAAAGATGGCACGGAGGGGAAAGCCATTGTTTTCTTGTTTCTTGTGGAATTTTAGAAAATCAAAGAATCAAAAGGTCTTTAAAGAGGAGTCAAGTAGAACGAGACAATTGGGGTTCACAACAGGTGGACTTCAAACGAAATAAGATAATTCTTTTTTTCTTGCTTTGCTTTTATAAAGTAGGAATCTGAACCGAGAATGTGTTTTCTAATGAAGAATCAAAAGAAAATCAAAGGCTAAGAAGCTATGATTGGTTTGTGGTTTGAATTGTGTTTTCTTCTCTACACCGTCCTGTAGACTGGAGGAGACATCCTTGAAGGAACGCCATGATGGCAAAGACTGTTTGTTACTGTAAAAAATCACTCAAAGTGAGTGGTAGGAATCTATCGATTCGCTATTGAGTCCTAAGACGCAACGAGCTTTAGAAAGCCATGATCGCAATGTTCTCTCTGATGGGGTTAAGTCGATGTCGAGCTGATTCGAGGGGCGAAAAAATTCGTCAAGTCAGGAAGACGTCTTCTTATAAACGGCTGCGACTCGGGCGTTGCCGCTATCGATCGGCCCGTCCGCAAAATTGAAAGGATCGATAAACTATAACTTTATCGCATTTTTTGAAGGGACAAACAGCGGACAACATCGATGAGCGTGGAGTTGTGGATTTCTCCCCGACTGCTGAAACGGCAGAGGACCCTCAGGACTGCATGCTCTGTAAGCAGAAGGCGTGATTAGGTGTGGAGGCCGGACGGGTCAACCTTCTTGGTCCAGTTTCAAACGGTCTAGTTGCCGGGTTCACAGTTTGGAGGTTTTCCTCGACTTTTCGGTAAGCAATATGATTTGAGCTTCTATGTACACACGCTCTCTTCCAAGACACACAAACCCTAAAGCCTTGGTTCTCTCCATCCCCTGAAATGGACGTTGTCAAAAGACATCTCTTCAAGTTGCACTTGAGCGCATTCATGGTGATTTGCGCCGTTCCACTTGCAGGATAACTTGTCCGCGCAGTTCAAACCTCTCCATCCCGTCCGTCTAAAGAAGCAAATTTTGAATCGACCCACTTGAGAGCTAAAAGTCGAGTTTCACGCCTCTCTCCTGCAACCTCTCTCTAACCGCCTTCTCATCCTCCTCCAGTGCCCTCACTTCCTGTTCCAACCTAGCATTTTCCACATCCAACATGACAACCCTACTCAAACCCTCCCTCCACCTCCTCTCCAACTCCTCTAACACCACACCCGTGCTCTCCTGTTCCGCCTTCCTCATCCTATTAATTTCCTCTCTCCTCCCCTCCCACCCCTCCCTCCCCTCCTCAAACCTCGCCACCTCTTTCTCCAACTCCCAATTGACCAATTTCCATTTATCGCCTCCAAGTTTTGACAACATCTCCAAATGAGAAAGACGAATGGACTGGTGTGCGAGCTGCGAGGAGGCATTGTTCAACGAATCTTGAGCGGAAGGGAGGGAGGGTAGGGAGTAGCGTGAGCGGTCTAAGGGTTCTGTGGGCAGAGAGGGAAGTTGGATTTTGGAGGGTGGGAGAGAGGGACGGATGGATGCAGCGACTTGGTGGATGTGGATTGTTTGGAAAGCTCGCGAGAGATGAGAGCGGAGAGGTGTTGGCGCGTCGAGGGAGAATGGTCGAGCTCGTTGTCGATGTCTTTCCATGAAAAGGTCAGTTCTGCAGGACTGAAAATTGAGAAGGAATTGCGCACAAGGTAACGAGTCCAGTTGAGTGGCCATGACGCTTTACTTCTATACTAGCCTCTATGGATACTTTGAGTGATATCAAGGACCAACAGCAGCTCAGTTTTGGAGGAGCGGTTGTTTATATTTGTCGTGTTTTCCGTCTCCAAGATAAGGTTGCATTATGCAGCGCTTTCCCTTATTCTGTCTCTATCACCCACCCACTCACCCACACTGGACAAGAAAGGGTGAACTACTCCTGTGCTCGATGGCATTACCTGGCAATACGTCACTCAGTCTATCTCAAACTTTGCACCTTTGCGACTGTCGGCAGTTGGAAGCCGTCGGTGCGGAATGGGCGTTGGATTCTCATTCAATGTTTGGATATATTCCAGGAGTCTGCCCAGACATCCCACCCATGGGTTTTCATGGCGACTCGTTCCCATTCTCAATCCAGAGGCGGTATAAAAGTGAGCGTTTTCTTTCTCCCCCAAATATCGATATATTGCGATATTTTTCTTTCGCTGACTACGCTCGCGAGTAGTTCTCCAGCTTATCAGAGCCAACTAGCGACAAATTTGTTACTCCTGACCACTCCCGTTGGCATTGGAGAAGGATTGAAAATATGAGACTTCCAGGATGGGCACGAGCGGCTTATACGCCAACGAGATTATTCGGGACTGGGACAACCATCGCCCTCTACCTCGCATGGCTTCTCGGTTTGTCTCTCTTTCTCACTTCCTCATTAATGCTGAATCCGTCCCATTTGCTGGCGTGGAATACAGGACTGATCGGTCTCATCCTCTGGAACTTCTTCACGCAAGCTAAGATCCGACAATGCCTCTCCTACTCCACCGCCGAATGGGATCGAGCTGCATGCGAGCCAGCACAGTTGAGGTTCGCGAGTACATATTATACTCGACCGGTGGAGAATGATGCAGTTGGCGAGGTGGGGACTATCGGTTCGTCCATCTACTACTGCTACCCTGGGACTTGTGTGATGTGTCTCTCCCTTCTGGGATGATCTAGGCACATTCCCTTGGACACCGCTTGGATTTGGTCAGAACTCGACAGGACCGATAGACTATTCGATCCTCAGTCTGACCTGGACTGCAACACCGCTTGAGTGTGTGATGTATGAGCAATCAATCATGATACATCTCGATAGTGAATCCTCAACTACGTTCGTCGCCTCCTCCATCTTCCAACCATTCCCCATTAACAAATCCCTTGCCCGATAGTGCAACTTGCTATTATTGCGGCACCAACCTCCGCATCCTCTGCACCGTAGTCGATTCCGAGCGCACACAGCTAGCCATCAGCGGACAAGTAGCGATCCAAGATCTCCTACTCTCTTACGTGAACGTCTCCAACTCCGCCCACCAGATCGCGACCACCTTCATGAACGGATCCACCGTCCTCTCCGTCAAGATGTTCCACCACAACACCATCTCCGGCGTCCCCGACGGCGTGATCCCCTACACCGATACAATCACCCAAGTCGTCCTCGGAACTACAAGCGGAAGCTGGCCCGTGTTCGACGATAATACGGATCCAGCAGTCGCTCAACTCGTCAGGGATGCAACGTCCTTGTCTTCTCAACTCGAAATCGTGGCTTCGAGAGACCTCATGCCTGATGTGGGTGATACAACGACGCCTCAAAGGACGTTGTTGGTCGATTACTTGTGCAAACAGTGCAAGAAGGTCTATAAACCTGCTATAGAGGTCATTTCAATCATCATCGCCAGTGTGGCTGCTGTGTTGGCTCCCGCTTTCGTGTTGATGAAGATGTTGGCGGAGAAATTAACCGTTCAAGGAGATGGTGTAGAAGGGGTACGTCCTCCTTACTTTCCGAAGTTCGGAGCCAATAAATCATCTGACATCCCTTGCCTCGTCGGTTGGTTATTGGATAGGACGATGAGAAGATTGCCGCGGGAGGTTCGAAGAGAGCGAGCACGAACCTCGACCCTCTGAGCCCTGCACTCACCGTCAATTCGAAAAATGGACCTTATGAGAGTTACGATTATGTAGGAGCAAGAGGGTAGCAATGATGCTTATGCCTTGAGGAAGGACGTTTGCAGATTTTATTTGGGATTCGGTTGTCGTTGGTTTTCGCTCTCGTTCTCATCGTTTACTCTTTACTGTGAGTCGGTCGGTTGCGGTTGCAGTGGTGTAGTTAGCGCAGTGAAGGCATGGTGTCGCTGTTGTATTTCTAGGCAATAGCGCATTACGGACTCTCATAATACACCATCTTTCGCCTTCGCCTTGAGCCAGGAGACCTTCATGACTAAGAGGAAGGTTCGAACTTCCGATCTCCAAACTCTAATTTGAAGCTGCGCATCACATCTCAGATATCTCATGTATCCCAAATTCTCACTGCAAGTCTGTCTCGTACGGAACCTAACATGATACGAATAAGGTCCCGGTCGTTCCCCAGAGTTGGTGTAGGAGAGAGATTGCTGAGGCTGAAAACGATATCATGATGTGCAAGTTTGTCAGAGGCGAGACGGAGAGGGTTGCTGTGACACATCCCCCAAGAGCCTGTGAGTTCCTTGATGATGCTTTCAGAGCGTCCGCTTGGGATTAGCTCCCAATATACATATCTCTAAAGCCTACAGCTGCTGTCTTACTGACTTGCCTTGAATTCAAGTTGGCAAGTGTGCCCCAGTATTCTGTCTGACTTTTCTTATGGTTATTGGAGTCCTTAGTAATTCTCACCTGTCTCATTCACATGGCAGAGCCTTGACTGTCAGTGAACTGTATTTTTTCCTAATTTCTTTGTATTTGTTGGAGATGCGTGTCCTGTCATTGTGGTCTTTTGATAGTACCTGGCTGCTATCAACTCTTGTCATGCTGTACTATGTCACATTGTGTCTTATTGTGATGTTGTTTCACTGATATTGAATTTTAAGTTACTTTCCCTTGTATGACCTTGTGCCTTGTTCGGCGTTATTCGACTGCTGACCCATTGTCACTGATAAGCCCTTGTAAAGGCAATAAACGACAAAGCTTTGCCTTTGTTCTGTCTTACCTGCTGAGATGAAGCTATAGTCATTCAAGGTCACAAGGGTGCGATTATAAAATCCCTAGCGTTTCGATGTCAGTGGTAACCTTTGTTAACATCTCCTTATCTGTTCTCCAACTGATCGAATTTAACAACAAAATAATGGACTGGCAATGGCGCAGAGATTTCTGGGAGCGTCTGCTTTCTGCCCCGACGAGCAACGGTGAATGTTGATATTTTTGATGATGATCTTTCAGACGTTGGAAGTGATGGTTCGTTATTCCTCCTTACAACGTAATAAAACGTAATTTCGCTTTCAGAGTCCGATTTTCTGCATCGCAGAAACGACGACGATCCATTAACTGGCGAACCATGGGCAGAAATGGTTCACGAGGATCTCGACGAGGAAGATTTTGAGCCTCAACCGAGAGTAAATACACCACCTCCCGATGCTCGTCGTCGCAGGGAAGCTCGTCGTGATGCGGGAGGCGCCACAACATATATTGACTGGGATCACATTCTCAACCCTGGGGCTGCAAGAGGTGACCCTATCAGCATTTCCATCGGACCTGATGTTTTCGAGTTCTCAAATTGTTTATCGTATGTGTTCCTATACATCAAAGATGATGTGTTCAATCCTTTTGTTCAGTGCTCTCCTCGCTTGTCGCTTTCCTGCACGAAGTACCCAATTCTTCGCAATTCAAGGCACTCGAAACGGGCAGGACGCTTGCGCACTGTATGAGAGATTGCGTTCACATCCAGGTCATAACGCATTGAGGGAGAAACGTTCTTTAGTGGAGCATTTAGTTCGAGAGTATCTGTGTTCGGATCCTGCGGCCCTTGAGGCGTTGGAAGAAACGGACGGCTCGCTCTCACTGCCAAGCTGGGGCCAGTTGTTTGCTGTGGAACTGATCCGGTTTCGAGAGGAACTCGGCGAGCGATAAAAGATTCTTATTTTTATAATACTACGACTGTGTATTCTCGAATGAAAGTAAGGCTCCCATTCGGGGTGCCCGTGGACGGTTTCCCCGTGCGGGGTTTGACGTCTAAAAAGTCAACCATCCCCTTCTCCCCTTAAGCGCTACCCGCGGAGGGGAAGGGGAAGGGGACCCCGAGGGGAAACAGCTCTCAGCTACCCCGAGAGATCAGGGAAATTTAGATAATGGATAATCATTGTACTTCAATTTGTCGTCCTTCTACAAGTACAGGTAAAGAAACAGTAAATCAAGAACCGAGGCAATGTACAATGCCGTTTAGAGGTCGACGGCGAGGGGGAAGATGTTGGCGTTGTACCCCTTGCCCTTCATGCGCTCGATGATGAAGTTGATGGACGTGATGTAGGTGGTATCGGAGATGTCGCTTGCTCCCGCCTCCAGTCAGGATGCCGGCGACCCTGCCCTGTCCATCGACAACGGCGGAGCCTGAGTCCCCACGGCCAGAGAAGACGCCAGACTTGGAATGACGGACAGCTCGCGGCTGGACTGGCCGAGCTTTCCCTCGAAGTAGTAACGGACGACGGAGCGGATGGTGTTGAGACGTCCAACCGTCAAGCCGGTGGTGTTGCCTCGCTTCATCACCACGATGGCCGGGTCGCTATCGTGGTCGCGTGGTCGCGGGTCTTCGGGTTGGGGTTACCCATCTCCTCGTCCGCGATGGTGCCGTGGAACCTGACGAGGCGGTCCTGGGGGTAGCTGAACGAGGGGGGGTTGGCAGGGTTGGGGTACATCATAGCCGTCATGTCAACGATGGAGGTGGCGGTCCCGAGGTCGATGGCGTTGCCTACAAAGTTGGTCTTGTCCACCCTGGAGGAGTCGATTTCTACGATGGCCCAGTCCTCCGTGTAGCGGCCGTTGCCGACGCTGAAAGCCAAGGGGGGAGAGTGAACGACGTGCCCTATAACACGGGTGGTGGCATCATTGGTCCAATCGTTGTTGAGTCTGGTGAGCAAAGCCTCAAGGGAGGCCTTGGCCTTGCGCGCTGCGTTCAGTTGGGGTGTAACCGAGCTACGCTCCTCAGCCGCCTCTTCCTCCTCCATACCATCAGCCGCAGCTAGTGCCCCCTCGAAGTGCTTGATGAGGAGCTCTTTGCCACCGATCTCCGCCTTGATGTTCTTGAGCTGAGCCTCGAGGGCGGCATCGCCTAGCAAGGAGACGTTTCTGATGGGTCCGTGAGTGTGGTAATCATACTGGTTGTTGGCCTCCTTATCGGGGTGGAACGTCGGGACTGGTGGAAGCAGCTTGGCGGCAGGTTGGCCGTAGACTCACGGATCTCGACGTGGATGTCGAGCCCGCAATCGAGGAGGAGCGAACGACAGGCAACGGCGATGTCGACACCCAACTGAGCCCGAGAGCGAGTTTGGGACCACACCCACCCAGATGACGGGAGGCGGGTCGGTCGCTCCGACGTAGCCGATGCGGTAGGGATCAATGCTGGTCAACTGAACCCCTTGCTGAAGAATGTAATCCTCCATCTGATCAGCCAGAGTGCTCTCCCAAAGTCCTTCGAGCGGGTGAGCGCCGAGGGTGCTCAGCTCTTTGGGGTTGAGATAAGCCTCAGGACCTCGCTTCTCGATCCAGACGTAGGTGCTCGAGCGAGCGACCAGCTTGGGGCACGAGGGCAGCCCGTAGTAGAAGAACCGTGCTTCCGTCTCGGAAGGAGGGGTGGGAGTGGCAGGAGGCATTGCTATCGCGAGGCATGTGACGAGCGAAGGTTGGCCAAGTAGAAGGCGGGTAGTCGGTTGGACGTGGTTTCTGCCTGTGTGATGTCCCGCTGGTCACTGAGTAGGGTTTCGAGTGGGGGCTGTTGTCGCCAGAGGACATGCTCTAAAATGGAACTTCCATGTAATTGTTAGCATCATCTTTAGGGTTTGGTCGCCCGGCTGATCGGCTGGGCTGGCTCAGGGCTGGCTGGAGGAACATCGTGATTGGATTAACCGATCTTGTGGGGGCAAGTGACGGCCTTAAATCTCTCAGCAAGCAGTAGGCTCTGGCTTTTGACAGCCTCGACCTCTTCGGCGCGCCCCAGCAACATGTCGGTTCTCACTCTTCTACACACATTTCTGACTCAAACGTCCCTTTCCTACACGCTCCTCCCAGTAGTCGCTCTGCTCCTCATTTTATTTTACCGTATTCATCGAGCCAGAGTTTACGCTAACCTCCCACCTTCTCCTCCACTTTATGGACGGAATAGACACCCACTTCCTAGGGAACGCCCATGGTTGCAGTTAGCGGAGTGGGCCAAGCAGTATGGAGGAATCTACACAATCTTCACTGGTCCCAACCCTACGATTGTCATTTCAGATGCTCAGATTGCTCATGACCTGTTGGATAAAAAGAGTAGGCTCTCTACTATTCGGCGTAGCAGCTCTGTTAATGAAATTACAGGCGGCATTTATTCTTCCAGGCCACGCTTTGTAATTGCGGGCGAAATTTTGGGGAATGGTAACTTCTTTCAGGTGCTGTCACACGAGCCTAAATTGTGCACACTTAGGCACTCAGATACTGTTCATGCCTTATGGAGAGAAGTGGAGAAAGCATCGAAACATTATGCACAGTGCTTTGATGAACAAATCTGCACTCAAATACCGTCCGATACAAGAGATGGAGTCGAAGAGGTTAGCTTGGGACCTTGTCAAGGACCCAGCTGACTATGTTGCGGTATGTATCGCTCCTTATGGCAGCAACTAATTCTCACATTATTCTAGCATATTGAACGGTATGCTTCTTCCGTGGTGATTGCAGTCTCATACGGACGACGCGTCGATGACGCTAACAATCCGATTGTGAATGAGGTGCTTCGAAGAATGCAAGGTTGGCATTCTCTATTGTCTAAATTGAAAGTTTCTGACGGTTTGGCACTTAGCAATAGCTTTGATCAACCAACCTGGAAAGTATCTGGTAGGCTACACCTTTGGCCATGTTGAATGCCGCCTGAGTGTCATTTCCTTTAGGTGGAGAACTATCCGTTCTTGGCTAAACTTCCTTCCTTTCTCGCAACTTGGAAGAAACCATTCATCGAACATCGCGAATCGGGACATAAATTCTTCTACGGACTGGCTGACGAAACTCGCAAACGGGCCGAAGCTGGAGGCTCGCCTGATAGTTGGACCCAATTTTTATGGCAGAATCAGAGCAAATTTGGACTCGACGACAAAGAACTGACTAGCTTGTCTGCTTCCATTTTCGGTGCGGGTTCGGATACGACTTCTAGCACTTTGGTCTCTGCGGTTCTTGCTTTCGTTTGCTTTCCGGAAAAACAAAAGAAGGCTCAAGAAGAACTTGATCGCGTTGTTGGGGATAAGCGTACGCCCACTTGGTGAGTAGTCTCGCTCGCATTTTACAACTAATTGATTCGCTGCCGGTTCTGACAGGGAAGATGAACCCCACCTCCCATACATCAGAGCAGTGGTGGACGAGGTGCTGAGATGGCGTCCGGTGGCGGTTCTAGGAGGAACACCTCATGCTGTCACAACAGACGATTCGTATGGGCCGTATCATATCCCGAAAGTGCGAATCATCGTTCTATCACAACTATTCGTTGTTGACTTATTGGTTAGGGGTCCACCATTTTGTGCAACTTATGGGCGATGTAGGTAGTGCAAAGCTTCCTAGCTCGATTGTTGACATTTTCACGGCAGGCATCGAGATCCCAAGATGTTCCCCCAGCCAGACGAATTTATTCCTGAAAGGTTTCTAGAGGATCAAGGCGGAAATTGGGGCCCAAAATACCCACAGAAATCCGGTCACAGCGGGTTCGGATGGGGACGGTAGGTCTGGCTCGAATTTGCTTGATGAGCATTAATCCAGTACCTGTAGGCGAATCTGCCCTGGAGAGCACCTTGCTCGAAACAGTACGCAATTTCCTGGGTTACACTGGCGAGTCCCAAATTGTCACGATAGGTCTCTACATGGGAGTTTGTCGGCTTCTTTGGGCTTTCAATTTCTCGCCGGATGGAGCTTTGCCCGACATCTTTGCTTACACAGACGGCTTTAACTCGAGACCTGTTCCTTTCAAGGTGAGTACTTCTGGTGTACAGACACTCGTTTTAAACGTCCGTTTAGTGTCGAATTGAGGTGAGGAGTGAAGGGAGGCAGAAATTGCTGCAAGCAGAAGCGGAGGAGGCGTGGGAAGGTTTACAGGTGTACGACCTTTAGGACTGAAATAGATCGGCGTATGCACGTTTGTGTTGCAGAATGGAACATTTATAACGAGCGAGCGAGCGACGAGTTCTTGTATGCATATCCCACTACATTTCAATATGTGCAGCCATGGATGAAAGTGAAGAACCGCACAAAGCGGAGGAAGACAAAAAATAGCACAAGGGTACTGTCGGACATAAGCAAGGACTCAAGACTCAATTAAGGGGATGATATAAGGGGCAGAGGAGGGTGAAGTCGAACCCGGTTGGACCCCTCTCAACCAATCCCATCATTTGACCAACGCAATTGCGTTGCCGTTGCGAGCTCATTTATCAGATCAGAATAGCACAAATGCCCAAAGACGACAAAAGTGAGGGACTATATCTCCTTCCTGTGAGAGGCGCTGCCCGTTAACTTCTAGTCGCTAATAAACTGATGACTGGATAGGGAGATGAAGAGGAATGGGCTCGATTGACTGAGCAACATAATCGATACAAGGATTACTTTGGAGCAAACTATCTCGTTCGAGATCTCGGCCAGCCTAAGCGCGTCCTGGACTTGGGAACAGGAAGTGGTAGCTGGTATGTTTCGTCCGTGAAGTGTCCACAACTACCTTATATAACTGTCCCTCACGCTGGCAGGGCTCGAGATTTAGCCACCGAATTTCCTCAGTCTGAAGTTATTGGCATCGACATTCACGAAGTTCCGCCCAGGCAAGTCTTTCGAATATACTTTTGACCAACCACTGAAGTGAACGAGCGGGATAGTGGTCTTCCAAACTGCAAATTCCAATATGGAAACTTCTTGGACTCTGACTGGGGGCTGGAGGGAAGTTTCAATGTTATACACGGTCGTTTCATTGGATATGGCGTGAGTATCCTGTCATGTCGCCTTGCATCATGATCCCTCATGTGGAGTAGATACCTGGATTTTTCGACAAAGTGATCAAACGTTCCATCGACATGCTTGCTCCAGGGGGCTGGCTGTTATCCGCCGAATCTTGCAACTACAGCGTCGAATCTGTCGACCCGTCCAAACCAGTGCCTCCAGCCATTGAACAAATGCAAGGGATGGGCAGGCAAATGTTACAGAGCAATGGCATCCCAACGGAGGTTGGCAGCGAGCTAGAATCCCACTTCCGGGAGCATGGCCTTGTTGACATCGAAAAGCGGGACGTCTCTGTTCCAGTCGGTGACTGGCCAGAAGGTAGGTCGACATCTGAACGCTGAGGACAACAAATTGCTAAAAAACGACACTGGCAGATGCGAAGGAGAAGGAGTTGGGCACTTGGTTCCGAACCAATTGGCTGAACTCCTTCGTGAAAGGGTCAAAAGGCAAAGTGCCAGAAGAGTTTCAGCAAGCAGTCGTCAGCGCAGCGAAGGACCCAGAGAACAAACTGGTTATGAAATTTGTATGGATTAGTGGCAGAAAGCCGTCTGCATAAAGACATAGGCAGGAAGGATAAAATGGAGAAAAGGTGTATGTATTAAATCAACCGTTTGGAATTGGTTAGGAAAATTGAAGTGACAGTCTTTTGCTTATCCATGTTACCTTTAATCCACGTTGGTTCGGCCGTGTAACTGAGCCAATGTCTTGTTGTCGCTTCCCTTACTGAAAGTGCGAGGAGATACTCTAGTTCCGTGATTCTGGCGGAGTAAAAACCAGAGAAATTGCGAATCTACATAATATGCTGTCCAACGGTAGCGCGATATAAAAAATATTGGTGCTCTCGTTACTTCCTCCTGGCGTCGGCTTCATCCATAGCCTATTCGAATCCAATGTGATCAATATAACGAATGGGGAATGACACGAAGACACACCTTTTTCATAAGCGCTCCGAGCTTGGCGGGGCTGTCGCTCACGACAGCACCTGCCTTCTCCAGCGCCTTAACTTTGTCTTCTGCTCCTCCTTTCCCACCACTGATGATGGCGCCTTTCTCTTCTGGTAAATTGCTAACCTTACTACGACAGAGGAAGCATACCAGCGTGTCCCATCCTCCTACCCGGTGGAGCCGTCCGCCCTGCAATGAAGGAGACAACGGGCTTAGGGTGAGCCCTCGTCTTGTTGTACTTCTCCAGGTACTCCGCAGCCTCCTCTTCCATAGACCCGCCAATCTCTCCAATCAGCACGATACCTGTATATCACAGATCCCTCAGACACGGAGCAAGCGGGCAAGGAAGACCCAACCTTCAGTTGTAGGATCTTCAAGGAAGAACTTGACAACATCGATGTGCTGAGAACCAGGGAACGGATCTCCTCCGATACCGACACATGTCGACTGACCTAAGCCAACTTTTGTTGTCTGATCGACAGCCTCGTAGGTCAGGGTTCCAGAACGCGAGACAATTCCTGTCGTGTCGTTAAGTACAGGGTCAGTAGAAAGGAAGGTCTTACCTATGCGTCCAGGAGAAAAGATGTTGCCAGGCATGATACCCATCTTGCAACCGCCAATCTTTCCGCTCTGATCCGGTACGAGCACTCCTGGACAGTTGGGCCCAACAAGTCGAGACTTTGATTGGCTCTTCATCACTTGAGTCACCTGACAAGAAAATATTAGCATTCCGGCTGCAATTGAGTCGAGACGCTTCTTACCTTGATCTCATCAGCTTGGGGAATACCTTCGGTAATGGTGACTATGAGAGGGACCTCAGCTTCTATAGCTTCGATCATGGCGTCCGCGGCGAAGGGAGGAGGAACGTAAATCACAGTCGCATCTGGACGTTGGTCGGCTGGCAGAGACATTGCCTGAAAAAGGTAAATTAGTCAGATATTTTGCCCACATTGAAATATGGTAAACGTTTGAGCCGTTCAGTCACACGGTTTCTGAGGCCGCTTAAGCATCTAATCTTTGGTCCGTCTTTGGGAAGAGGACTTCAGTGCCCAGTGCGTGGTGTCATCATAACGCTCAGTTTAAAATAGGAATGCGAGCCATTTAATGTGTAAGAAAAACGGTGAGAAAGCAAGAAATGCATGTCCAAAGCAAGAATCCTCCAGTCAGCCCACATTGCAATAGAAGTGCTCCTTAGAGATACTAGACGGCCACGGAGGTTTGCACACCGGTGCCTTCAAGGTACCATGAGCAATAGCAAATAATACCGAACTCTCCAAAGAGCTCTGCGCTTTCCTCACCGTCACACCTGACATGACAGGATAGCCATAAATGTCACTTTCAAACAAACTAAAACACTCCAACTCTTCTGTGTACAAGGAAAATGCGTACCTCCTTGACGCTACCGAAGATCGGCAATCCCAAATGTGTCTCTCCCTTCTTTTTAGGATTGACACCACCCATAACATTGGTACCGAATGCTATTGCCTCCTTAGCATGAAAGGTGGCAGTTTTTCCTGTGAATCCTTGGACGAGAACTCTGGCATAAGGTGATAGGCGGAGGTTGGGAATAGTGGCATCGTAAGGGGATTGCCGAGCAGGCGAGCTGGAGAAGGAACGTTGCGCTGTAAACAAATATCAACTACTACACAGCGTAGAGAAAGCAGTACCATACCGCGGACAAAGACCCGAGAGGTCTGTAAACCGCTACGCGCGAGCATTATTTGGAAAAGTGAGTTGCTGAGGAAAGGCTTGTGTCTTGCTTTGCGCTGGTTGGTTTGGGAAATTGAAAGAAGGTTCTCGGCCAAAGGAGTGATGGGTAGCATAAAGGCCTTACGAGGTGAATTCAAGAAAGTGATCAAATTGCAGCTTAGGACAGAGTGATGACAAGTCATTAGAAAACAGATTGCCACAGCTACAACTTCCTTGAACATATCGTGACATTCCAAAATGTGTCGAGAGTGTAGGATGTATGAACACGAACGATGTTGCGACGTCTCACAGGGCCATCTCACGTAGCTTTGAATGGTCAACTGTTTCGCGTTGCAAAGCTTTGCACGGTGTTCAAGCTTGTTTACATAACCGCGCACATCGTTAAAGACGTCGCTACACTAGTTGACACTCCGTCTAATCCACATTGAGGCATATCGAGGTGTTGGTCTCGTCCGCGTATACGAGCTCCGAGACGAAGGTGCCTGCACTATGAGCAAGGCGTCTGGATACTCAAGGCTTCTCAAATACAGCCTGTATAAATTTCCTCTCCATCTAATGGCGCATAATCAGTCTGCTATCCCTAGCACGAAAGATGAACAGTCACCTTCCACCCCTCCCCTCGATTTTCCATCTCCCTCTTCTTCACTTCCACCGATTTGACTCTCCATCCCGTCTCTTCAGCGATTTTGGTTACCTCTTCTTCCGTGAAGAAATAACTCATCGTTCCATCTCCTCGTCTATACAATGGCTTGTCCTTATCCATCAAGCTTGGGGAGCTATAGGACGCCGATGGACGCGTATGAAAGCGAAGTTGGGCGGGATCATGCAATGCATAGTCGCGGAAGAGGAGTTGTCCACCGGATGGAAGGAGGGAGGAGAGAGTCTGGAACACGGAAGAGTGAAGGGCTGGTGGGATGGCTGAGAGGACGAACAGCAAGGTGATCATGTCTAGTTTTATTGGAGATGACAGGTCTGGAGGTGACGTGGGCGAAGATTCTATAAGACTCGATGACGGTGCTGTCGTTGGTTGAACTCGAGGGGGAAAGGGGATAAGTTTTGGTGACAGCAGCTCTGGGGAGGTTAGGTCATGCACGAAGGCATAGACTCGATCCGAATGTTCTTTATATTCGTCCTTTTCCTATTAGATCCAGTCCATTAGTAACCACAAGTGACGATTTGATAGAAATCAAGCACCTACCTTTGTCAGAGCAATTGCTTTGGCTGAAAAATCACAAGCATAGAATCTCGCCTTCTCATATTTTTTCAGCAAAGGGAAAACAAAGTTCCCCACACCACATCCAACCTCTAGGACAATGGGGTTATCTCCTTCTGATAGGAGTTCATCTAGCTCCGTGAATTCATTGGATGTCCAATGGCGATCTTTGAAAAAGTTCGTCGTGTTTGCGGTGTAAAATTTATCCCTATCGCGCTAACCTAAGCGAACTCTCGCAATAGAGGATACGCATCTTACCAATTTTTAGCAGCTTCTCTCTTATGCTTTTCTACGAAGAATGGGGGTAAGACCTGAAGTCAGATAAGCACATGGTTGAGAACAAAACGAAAATGCATGCTTCGCGATTTTGGGACAAAATTTCTTCTGGAGTCTTAGTAAATAGACTATCATCATTTGCCCTGTTGTTGGCACGGCGCTTCTTACCAGTGGTTTGTTGAGGTTCTGTCATTGCTCCTGAAAACTTTCAAGTTCGGAAATAGATAAGGTTCCGTGGCTCTGATTTATCTTCCAAAATTGGAAGGTCGTAACATCAGGTTGTTATTTATGATCCGTTAACAAGTTTGTTACACTGGGGTCAGAGCCTTGGTTCCTGTTGGGTACTACCGTAGGACCTCCATGCCATATTATGAGTTCGGTCAGTTCTTACGCGCTGTTATCATCAAGCTAGTGCGACTACCTCGCCTAATGTCTTCCTGTCCCCTGTCTAAGTTGCAGTTCTGCATCAAACATGAAGTAGAGCTCATAAGGTCCGCAGCTATGACTCAAAGATTTGAAGTTCCACAACGATCACTGTGTCTTATCTGCCGTAGTGAACGCGTCACGCTCGCGTTCAGAGCTATTTGACTTATGCAAGGTGCAATACATATTCTCGAGAATTTTTCTTTGATTCTGTTGGAGATCCGTGGATGCCACTTGTTTGTTTTATTTGCATCGCGTTCCGGATGCCGTGCCAAACATGTGCACTTCACCGCTAGTCCGGACTTATAAGTATGCTTGATGTGTTTTCTTTCCTTTTCCTTTTCCCCAATCACATATTCGTTTATACCATTTGCACTCACTAATAAGTGATTGGGGATTGTTAGGTATGTACGATCATTTATACTGGAATCACATATTCGTTTATACCATTTGCACTCACTAATAAGTGATTGGGGATTGTTAGTGCAAAGTGTTAGAAAGCACATTTCTCACTGATTCCAAATCCCTGAGGCAGATAGACGCAGCGAACAACATGACGTCTTCGCAGCCTATCCTCATTCGAGCTTCTTTGGAGCAATACAAGGTCGCATTTGGTCATTCTCACGCGTCATGGGGAGGAGTGTTGAACTCTGAGGAGTACGTAGAGAGGGAGATGGAGCTCAGAAATATATCGTACTCCCAGAAGGGGAAGCTGCAGCCTTGGTATTTTACTCAATAAGCTATCCCTCACAATACTGAAGGATTTGCAGGGTCCTTGTGCCTGCGGATGATCCGACTACCCTCAACCCGTTGTCTGGATGTAAAACCTTTAGGGGACGCGCTCTGATCTCTCTACCCTCTACCCTTACTACTTCTTCCGAACTGTGCGAGGTGGATTATTGCGTTGTTTATTCAGTCTATACGCCTTTGCCTCATCGCGGGAAAGGCTACGCTTCTCTTCTCTTTTCTTCGCTGCATGAAGAGCTGAAAACAGAAGGAGTTCAAGCCATGGTTTTGTTCGCGGATGTGGAGGGTTTCTACGAACGGTTTGGTTATGTTGAAAAGGGCAACACATATCGCAGGTGGGAAGTCGCATCTAAGGATATGGAGGCGTTTCTTTCATCGACAACGGCAACGGAAGAACAAGACTTGATGCCAATTGAGAACATGGAAGACATTCGCGCCATTTGCGCGACTGATGCCCAGCTCGTTCAAACCACCGTCCTCAGGTCTGAGTTCAGCAAACCACGTTTGTATATCCCACCCACAGGCGATGAAATCGAGTATTTTATCACCCGTGCTTCCTTCGACCATGTCCATCGATTTTTTTCCCGCCCGAAGCCGTCGATCTACGGAGCGCGAGTATCAGGCTCAGATTCTTTCGTTCTCTTCTATTATGATTTTCGATATTCCGACCTGAGGATTTTGCGTCTCCGGTGTGAGCCTGAAGAGTTTCCAAAGCTGCTTAAGTTTATTGTGGCAAGAGCGATGGAGATGGGCATGAAGGGGGTTGAGGTCTGGGAGTTGAAACAGCGTTATCTGGAGGGCTTACCAGAGTTGCTACAGGTGGAAGAGCAGAGACGGGGCGATTCGAGGAACATGTTGTGCTGGTTTGGGCCTCCGAAGTTGGATGCAAGTGAAATAGATTGGGTTTCGGCGGAAAGATACAGCTGCTTTTGAAAATACATGGTTGCTAGACTTCACATACAGATTGTAAGTAGGATAGATTTGGAATGTTACATTGACCGTCACAAAACAGACGGTTTCTTCAGTCCGGTCCACGAAAAGCTACGCTCGAGATGGAATGGTGCGATAAGAGCAAATTGAACTGAAGAAGGTCCGACCCTAATTTCGAAATCGCCTGCCTCTCCAATCCATGCTTTCGTCTGGACATCATAGTATGAGAAAGCCGAATGCTAAGTAATCAACGTTACATCGATATAGTCTGCAGCTGAGAAACAACTCACATCCAACTGAACAGATACCCTCCTCTCCTCCCCAGATTTCAAAAACACCTTCCTCATACCCTTTAGTTCTACCTCCGGTCTCTCCACTTTCGGATTAACGGCATGAACATACACCTGGGCAGCCTCTGCACCATCAAACAGCCCAGTATTCTTGACATCAAACTCGACTTTGAGTCCTAAGTCAAAATCCTCGCTGGGAGAGACTTTGATATTTTTGAACGAGAACGAGGTGTAGGAGAGTCCAAAACCGAAGGGAAAAGCGCTCTGTGGGCCGCCAGGTCGATCAAAATACCGATACCCAACTTTGATCCCTTCTGAGTATACTGTATCAAAGTCGTGACCAAATCCCTCATGGCTGGGATAGTCTTGGAGAACTTTGGGGAAGGTTACGGGTAGTTTGCCTGACGGATTGTGTACTCCAAAAATGCAGTCTGAGATGGCATGTCCGCATTCGTTTCCGCCATAGAATGCCTGAACTAGAGTTGTCAGATATGAAACTATTGAAGTAAATGAGAATACAAACCTGGAGGAGGGTAGAACATTTGGAGATCCAAGGAAATTCGGACGGCATTCCAGACTGATGCACGATAATCGCGTTGGGGTTTGCGGACAGAATTGCGTCAACCAACTGGTCTGTCTCTCCAGGTAATCTGTCGAGGAATTTCGGTCAACCGGAATCAACAGTCGTACAAGAGTGCGAACTTAATGTCAGTCCTATCGTACGATTCAGACTCCCATTCTGCAGTAGTCCCAATCACAAGGATCGTAACTGCTCTCTGAGTCAGAAATCGCGCCAGGAATCAGGGATATAAACGGTACGAACCATCAGAACTTTTACTCAAAGCAACGGCATTGTTGATCATCGCCTTCACATTCCTCTTCTTCCTTCCTCCTACCCTAATTCCTCCCCTCCTTCCCGCATATGGAGAATTCGGGCTGAGTTGCTTGAAATTGGAGAACCGAACTTCGATATCGTACAACTTGCCAGCTTCCACATGTACTTCTGCAACTTGCTCTTCTGCTCCTGTGCCAAACTGCTCCGTGAACGTTCAGTTCGCTATCAACTGAGCGAAAGATGGAACGCTGTACAAATAGAAGACCAAACTTTTGATCTTTTGAGTTTTCAATCAATAACTTCCCATCGAAATATAGATCTGCCTGGCCAGCAACGCCTAGTCCAATCTCCCACTATTTTCCGTGATGAGATAACGACAATTCGGAGGGAAATTGATGTACAATACCGCTTTCGTTGGGTCTGAAAGTTGTGCTCCACTTTCAATTGGAATTTAGCAATGACGAGTGAATGGAAAGAACGGAAGGACGTACCCTCACCCATCCTCTGACCGGAATACTTTTGGGTATATTATCAATGAAATATGTCAAACTAGACCCGTAGTTTCTTTCGAAGATAGGTGCAACAGTCCCCTTTTCATCACCAAACGGACTATGGCTTAAGTTTCAGTCATGATCATCTAGATCGAATGGAACTGACTCGGATTCGAAGAACTCAACATGGACGCCCATCTCATTCGTTCTTGGCACATATACGAAGTCGCTTAGCAGAGGCATCCACCTATCCGTCGTACATCCACGTTCGAATCCGCTGATGGTACCCCCCAACTTCTGAACTTCCTCCTTGATAGCGTCCAGGGGTGTGACCGCATAAGTCGCTCTTAAGCTTGCGCTCCCACCGCCAGCTAATTCAACCAAGCGAATCAACCTACCAAAGCCATAGGATCGAGAGAAGACGAACAGATAGCAGCAATACCCGCGTTAGGTCCAATCACTGCAATTTTCCTCCCTTGGACACTTTCTGGCTTGAGGGGAAGGACGTTAGCGTCATTTTTGAGAAGGACTACTCCCGCGCATGCCGCTTCCCTAAGAAGGGAGCGAACTGCTGGAGTGTCGATCGACTCTTCATCTTTTTCGAACCCGATTCCAGAATCCATGGCTTCTTTGATAAAAGCGAGAACCTGGTGTCAAATGGGCTTGTCAGGACGAATTTTAGAGTGAGAATAAATAAGGCACGGACGCGTTTCGTGCAGTCCTCGACGTCTGGAATAGTGAGCTTGCCGCCGAGAATATCACGTTGAGTGCACTGCACCTTCCAACCATCAGTATCTTTCCTTTTTGCTTTCGGCACGCACGTCTCCTCGCATCATGACAGGTCCTATGTTTACTTCAGCTTGCTCCACAGATGAGGAGGGGGCAGCGTACCCGGCATTTCTAAGTCCATTCCAGCTTTAATGCTATCCGCACTGCTGTAAGTCCCGCTCCAATCACTCATGATGAGCCCGTCGAAACCCCATTCGCCTCTCAACAGAGTTCGGAGTAGCCAGGGATGTTCAGCAGCGTGCGTCCCGTTGAGGCGGTTGTAGGACGTCATAAATCCCTTCGGATTGGCGTGCATCAAAAGGCGGAAGGGTTCCGCATAAAGCTCGTGCAGTGTGCGAAGGTCGACGACACCTGAAATAGGGACAGATAGTTTAGCATGAATTTGGATGGCATTTTTGGAAAACGGACTGTTGTTGGAACGTCGGTGATGCTCTTGCTCATTTGCGATGAAGTCTGGATTTCTGATCAGATCTCCCCTTGAGCAGGGTAGCGCAAGTCTCACGCTTGGGAGCTGAACCAGGGTTAATGAATGCACGACATTACAGAGAAAAGAGACGAACTGGTCATCACTTTGCACGACTGTACACCTTCAATCCATCGCATTGCTGCAAACCCTTTTTAGGACAAGGACGACATGAGATGAAGGTGATATACCTAACCTTCCCGCAAGGAACGGATCTAAAGTATCCATCAGCCCCGTCCATATTACTAAATAGAGTCCTTGCCTTCAGAATAACTTTCGAAACCCCTCCCGCCTCCAGGATGTCTCTGCAAATTGATGGTTGGTCCTAACAAACAATGGACGCCTCTAGCTCGACACTCCTCTCCCAACGCCTTCCCGACTCTTAGCATCAATTCTTCGTCGAACGAAGCGCCCAATCCCGTGCCACAGGGGAAACATGAAGCGGCTGCTCCACCCGACCAGGCGATTCCACGTACGCCGTTCGGGCCATCTGAGGTGCGAACCCGGGGGATGTTGAAACGTGGGAGGGCTGGCAAGTGCCACTATGCGGTCAAAGACGACGAGATGTTAGTGCAACATCAGTAATGATGTAATGATGGAGGAAGGACAGTGCGAACATTGTCATCTCCAGAGAGGACCTGGATCTTCTCCTCAGTTGTGAGTTGGTCCAAGAGCGCAACGGGGTCCATGTGTATGTGCAATGATGTTTCTTCGCTTCGTGGTGTTATGTCAACTCACAATTAAGTTTTGTGACGTGAAACTAAAGACGCCACTCATTATAAGGAGCAGGGCACCCAGAGCCGCCATAAAGAAAGAGGGTCTCTGGGCACCACCCCACCCATATCCGTCTCCACTCCAAATTTCACGCCTCTCCTTCCCCACGCTCCCGGTTACTTGAATGGATTCCTTCCCGCTGAAAACATCCGCGACGGACTGGTGGAATCGATCTTGAGATCTCGACTCATGCCGTAGCCGCACTCTCTACAAACGCCGGCTCAAGAGCTCAATGAATGAGAGATTCACGATGGAAGCTGTTGATCCAAGATCCGAGAGATTTTTCAAAGCTTGGAAAGTAATCGGGAAGCTCAGCTCATATCTGGAGGAGGAATGGGGCCACCAAGATGATGGTGCACGATGTTAATTCAGCTCGTCCTTTCCTTCAGTCTCGTTTGCAACAGGAGAGAGTTAGCTAGTTACTGAACGTCTGCGAATGAATAGTTCGTTTGTCCCTCTGGTCAAGTAGGAACTAAGAACATGCCAGTCATCAAGTCATTCTGAGTCTTTCATAGCAATTTCTGCCCTAAGGGGTGTATACACTACATCCATCCAGCTTTACACGGCACGGATCTGAGGTTCAAATTTTCCTGGATTTGGCAAATCTGAGACGCGTTCTTGTTCTTTCGGATACTGTACCAATCATTTCGTCTGTGCAAAAACGCCGGTCTCTCGGATCGGGATCGTTTGTGCCAAGAGCAGTGTCCTTCCTCTGGAGATGGAAAGATCACTCATCCTGCTCCGCTCTTGCTCCTTCTCCTGCTCCAGCTCCCCCACATGAGGTCGTTTGGGCGCGGATGGGATTGGAGATCTCCCCCACCATGCGTCCGATCGGCATTGCATGACGCGCGGGGAGATGTTAAAAGCGCGCTGCTCTTTCATTCCTGACAAGCGCGATCTTGACTTGCCGCCTTCATCCTAGAGGATCCCGAGTAGGCTTTTGCGAAGTTTACTAAGGACGTCAAGTCTTTTGGGAGGAGCTTCGTTCAAGATGGTTAACTATATCAACGTGCCAAATAACACGGCTTCGAGTGCGGCTGCTCCCTCCAGTTCTTTCGAATATCTGATGATGGTCGTGGTACAGGCTGGTGGAGAGATCCTGGTATGAGAATGGGCATGTTTCACATCTTCGTTCGTCTCCTCTCCTCTCAACTTCTCAATTTGCTGCAAGCTGACGTTATAACCTCCCCACAGATTCTCTACACTGCCAAGTACTTAGCTGTTTCCACCATCAAATTCCAAATCAACTGACGCATGTGTCAAGCTATTCACTTGGATTTGACGGCTCCCTCCTTTCCGGACTCCAAGCTTTAGGTACAGTGGAACTTTCCCTGTCAACCTTTCTAACGCTCGACAAATGCAGCACCTTGGAACGCATTCTTTGGTAGTCCGAAGGGAACACGATTGGGACTCATAGCTGCGACCTACTACCTTCCAAAGATCCCTTCAGCCTTCATTGTTGCAGAACTCACAGATCGTTATGGCCGCAAACTGTCCCTTTACCTCGGCGCTTTCTTCATGCTTGCTGGTGCAATCGTTGGAGGTTTTTCTCAGAACGTAGGGCAGTTGATGGGATCTCGTGTTCTGCTCGGTATAGGGTGAGCTTTCCTTCCCTTCTTTAGGTCCCTCTGCCTGCGAAAGCTGAAAGAAGACTGGTTGGGAAGAACTGCCCTGGCACAGATCTCTGCTTGCGCCATCATTCCTGAACTCGCGCATCCCAGACTGAGGCACCATGCTGGAGCGTACCTGAACACGACTTACTATATCGGTTCGTTGCGGAATTTCTTTCCACAGCATGATTAGTTTTTGACTCTCTGCACAGGATCGATTTTTGCATCTTGGTTGACCTTCAGCATGGTGTATTACCCCGGCTCAGATAAGAATTGGGCTTGGAGGATTCCGACTTTGGTACAAGGATTTGGACCTATCTTGCTCGCCCTAGGAATCTAGTGAGCCTTTGATCTGCTTGAGAAATGCTTCGATTGGCTGATTACGAGACAGCTTCGTTCCTGAATCTCCTCGTTATCTGATCAAGAAGGGACGCGATGCTGAAGCGCACCAAATCCTCGCAAAGTATCACGCCAACGGAGACCTCCACGACCCCCTTGTCCAGTTCGAAATGCACGAAATTAAGACTTCGATCGAGATGGAGAAGTCAGTGAAGGACGTTTCTTGGCTGGCTTTCTTCCAGACCAGGGGCAACCTTAGGAGGTTCTTTATCATCATCATGATCGGAACCACTACTCAGCTTGTCGGGAACGGTGTCGTCCAGTATTTCCTTGCCCCTGGTTCGTCCTTCCGTCACCACTAATTGCCAGATCGGTGCTAATGTAGTATCTGGCAGTCCTTAGGCAAGTTGGCATCACTGCTCCCCCTCAGATCACTGGTATCAACGGAGGACTTGCAATCTGGAACTGGTTTATCTCAATGTGAGCTTCCGGTTCATATCTGGCGTGCACTTGTTAATGGGTCATAAAGGGCTGGAGCGTCTCGCGTCGAAAAATTCGGCCGCCGTCCTCTGTTCTTGGCTTCTTTGGCGGGAATGTTGTCTTGTTTTACGATCATCACTGGTCTCGCCGGCGGATATGCAAACACCGGAAACAAGTCAACTGGAGTAGCCCTCGTCCCTTTCATCTTCTTCTTCATGGGATTCTATTCTCTGGCTCTTACGCCTTTGCCCATGGCTTACAGTACGTTTTTCGTCCTCCCTCAACTGTAGAGAGCAGCCCTGACATTCAGACTGAAACAGCCCCTGAAATATCGCCCTTGAAGCTACGTGCAAAATCCGCCGCACTGCTCCTTCTCTCCCAGAACGTCAGTCAATCGTTCAACCAGTTCGTAAACCCGATCGCGCTCGAAAAGATTGCATGGAAGTGTATGTTATTTTGATAACTTTCATCCCTGTCCCGCGATTCTGACCGTAGACTGATTAGATTACTTCGTATACTTGGCCGTCCAAGCGACGTATCTCGTACTCTATTTCTTCTTCCTCCGCGAAACCAAGTGAGTTCCATTCTTCACCTACAGAAGGTGTATGGGTTCATCACTAAGCTTCGTGCAGGGGTCTCACCGTTGAGGAAGCGGCGGTTGTATACGACAGCGCCGATGCGAAGCAAGCGGCGATCGAGGCAGAACGGAAGTTGCGAGAGGGAGCAGAGGACCTTGAAACAGCGGCTGATGTGGATGGACAGAGCTTAGACAAGGACGAAAAGAGGAGCATGTCATTTGCAAGCGATGAGGAGAAGTTGGAGCGGTCTTAAACATCTTTCTCATTGGAAACGATTCGGATTTTTCGATGCTGTATCTTTATCATTTGATGGTGATGATCTGATGAATTGACGCATTTCCTGACACGGACTGAATAGGGAGCGAGTAAGCCTCGGTAAGACCTTGACCTTGTCCTATTACGCATTCTCGCTCAAAAATTGGTGGGAGATGTGAAATCGCTTTCTCATTGTAATGACTAGAGGACATAGAAATGGTGGCGGTGCCGTCATAACAAGGGACTAAAGCACGTGAGCGGTGAGCGACAGACAAGGCCTGAATTTCGAACTACCACCATCTCGCAACGTGTGTAGCTCTTTGTAAAACCAGACTATTATAGATCAAATCGGCCGGTTTTCTGGTTAGTAGGAAAGGAGACGATTGGACTTTGATTTTGGAACATTGCATTGTGGAGATCATGGCTGACCACGGGTGCGTGTTCTCGGTTGCTGTAAAACTGCTCACCAGAAGCGATGCTCAAACGCTTCGACGATGTCGTTAAATCTATCGTGAGCGGATAAAATTAGTGCTGTTCATCTTGTTCCCAAACAGATCACCCAATATTGTGGTGTATGAACATAAGATTATTTTCGTATTTAATCTCAATGCTCATTGTTCATTATTGCCACTTAAGCTCCGAGTGCTAACATGAATAGCCCTGCTTGATTGCGAAAGTTCGAGACAGACGCTTTTTGTTTCTCATACCTTGAAATACGGCAACTCATTCCAGGTCAATTGTTGCAGCCAGGCTACACAAAAGTCTTTAGTGCCGAACAGAAGAACGAAAGGGCATGGTTATCGTTCTGCTCTGCTCTGGTCTCATGCTGCGATCTCCTTCTTTCTTCAGTTGGACAGTGAGAGAAACGATCTTGTGCCTCGTCCTTCTGCATCACCTTTCTTCAAGACGGGTTCAACCTGAGTTTTGTAGTGGAATCCAATGGAGATTTCATGGAAAAAAGTGGATGAACGGACGGACTTGGTTTCTCTCTCTTTTTTTTTTTTGAAAAAAACGAACATCTAAAGGCAGGTCATCATTATGATTGTCACTCAGATCGATTCCTTTGCCGTTCTTCCGACCAGCAAGTTGGGAGCCTCAGCAGAGCCGATGAAGTCGAGATTTCCATCCTCTCTACTCTAGAGTGGGCAGATTATCGTTACATGTAACTGCCAAGTGCTTTCACAACTCTACGTCCTGCGTATCTACAAGTGTTTCCCTTTTGCTTTATGCTTCGCTAGCAAAGTGACAGATGTTTCGTGAGCTCATAATCTTTGCCTCATGTGTCGAGCAAGAAGAAGTAGACAACCACTTTTGTGCTCCGTTACGGTGTTCTGTCTTGCAGCAATCCAAGCCATCAACCCGGAAAGACGCCTTTCGAGCAGCTTCTATGTCCTACAGATGTTCTGCATTCATCAAATATTTTGCTTTCCAAAAGATCTAACCAAGATGGAAATGAGTGATTGGAGATATCCTGGTAAACTGATGTACATATTTTTGCACAATAGCAAGCCTTCCATCTCCATTCCCACCTCCGATATCCAAATGGATGTCGACCCACCTTTGTCCTCTATCCCACAAGAGAAATACGCAGCAACACCCAATCCCACCCCCATCGCCCCGACTCCTCCTGGGCCTTCCCTACTCGACCTCCCTGCGTTCCGTCGCCTCCGTGAGCCTGGTCAAGGTCAGTCCTCTCTGGGTAGCGAGGAGGGCGACGATTTCGAAGGTATGAGCGTCGCTGTGAATGCATCTGAATGGGGGGATGAAGACGAAAGTACGTTACATGTCATTCCATGGAATGGATATTGAAGATGGCTGACTTGGATCTTGGGATGTATAGTCCCCCGCCACAATCCTCCTATCGAAGCGCCTATAATCCCTCCCTCTCCTGTCGCTCCGGCCTCCAAAGCATTTGGTCCCATGAGTGGCCAATGGAAGCCAGAGAACATCGAACGATGGCGCGAAACAGCCGTCGCTGGAGAGGAAGCCAGACCTGGAACTCCAGTTGGTCGAGCTGGAGAGGTAGGAGGGGAACTTGTCCCTCAGAGTCCGGGGCCAGCCACGAGGGAGGGAAGCCCGGAATGGGGTAAGGAGAGAAAGAACGATTGAGCTACTCTTTATAGGAGGAGTACAAGGTCGCCCATCTTTTGGGGAATTCTGGCAGTTCTTTGTCCACTAACTACTCGAACAACAAGGCTGTACTATGGAAAGACATGTTGGAATATCTACTTAGTTAGTTCAACACCTGCGGCTACTCTGAATATCGGTCTTAGCTGAGGTCAGGGGTGCTGAGTTTGCCCCTATGTCGAGTCCTAGACCACCTATGCTCCTCTGAGCAGAATGGTCAGGGATATTCCACTTTCCATAAATCTGAAGAATCTAGACTAGAGCTATCTGCGTCTGAAATTGGACGAATGCACGATTGTTGTCTGATGTAATGTATTGGTGACCCTCAGCGTGTGTAAGAAATACAACATCAGAACATTGTGTCTTGAGGAAAGCCGCTAGACAGCCTACTGATGCAGAGCAGAAACACAAGTGAGAGACAAAGACAAAACTCAACAATACTTGGCCTGACCACACACCGAGAACACCTAGAAACTTTCCTAAGAGAAGAATCGAGTCGCCTCACTTCCTGCGAGCCCATCTCATCCACATCCAAGCACTGGTAATCAGGATGATCGGGATCTCAATCATGACGACTCTGAGAAGTCCTTTCTCGTTCAAATCCCGCCAAACGTTCCCGAACTCGTCCTCCTCCCCTTGCTCCAGCGGCCGAACAGCCAAACGCTCCGGATGTCGTTCATCTACGACGGCTAACCCTAGATAACCATTGACTGGAGGGACGAAGTAGCGGACGGAACGAATGACGGGAAGAGTGAAATATGGAAACGGGACCGGGAGGGAGATACCTGTATGTGGAAGGGAAATGACCAAAATGCGCCTCGCCAACTCTCGCTCAGAAGAATGCTCGGAGAATCCAACCGATGCCTCAACTGCAAATGTCCCCGTCCGTGGAGTCTCCAAGATCTCGTCCTCTCTCTCATCATCGGCATCCGCGAAGTGCATGCCCGTCGGTGTCTTCCCTTCTTCGCTCTCCGTGTCGATGTCGCTCCCTCGAACCTTCCTATCGTCGTCGTCGAGCTCCACCTCAACGCTAGCTACAACCGTTGGTTTAATGACGATGGCAGCAGGGAGCGAGAAGGAGACACTGCGCCTTGATTGTGGGCGGGGGCGAACTGGCGAGGAGCTGTCTTTCAGAATCGTTCTGGGAGGAGACGATGCCCGTGGAGGAGTGGGAGGTATGATGGGTGGCGGAGAAGTCGGTCGATGTAATGGCGACAAAGGTTGGGGAGAAGACGCTAGATCTGAATCATAATCTGCGCCGTTGACAAGGGGATGACGATTGTCCTCTCTCTCATCATCGGCATCCGCGAAGTGCATGCCCGTCGGTGTCTTCCCTTCTTCGCTCTCCGTGTCGATGTCGCTCCCTCGAACCTTCCGATCGTCGTCGTCGAGCTCCACCTCAACACTAGCTACAACCGTCGGTTTAATGACGATGGCAGCAGGGAGCGAGAAGGAGACACTGCGCCTTGATTGTGGGCGGGGGCGAACTGGCGAGGAGCTGTCTTTCAGAATCGTTCGGGGAGGAGACGATGCCCGCGGAGGAGTGGGAGGTATGATGGGTGGGGGAGAAGTCGGTCGTTGTAATGGCGACAAAGGTTGGGGAGAAGACGCTAGATCTGAATCATAATCTGCGCCGTTGACAAGGGGATGACGATCCAATTGTCCAGCAATTGGTTCGTCCAGTTCCATCGACGGTGATTCTGCAAGGGTGCTCAACGTCTTTGTCAGTTCCACTCCTGCTATTGGACCCTCAGACAGAGACGTAAGCAACTGGTTCGCAGTCACGTCCTGTGCAGGTTTCGCAGGCTCAGACACCGTCCTCCAGAGGACAGATGATCCCTCCCCAACAGCCGAAATGCCAGAGACAGTCGCTTCTCCCTTCCTGAAGTGAGGTATCCACATTCCCTTTTGGGAAGAACTCGAATTCGAAGACGAGTACGACTGTTGACTAAGTTTGCGTGGTCGGGTTGTGAGCTTGTTTTCATCGTCCGGTATGAAGGTGATGCTGCTAGCACTCTTCTGCTTTTTCAACTCCGCTGGGAATGGAAGTCCTTCAACGGACGGAAACCCCACAGGCGGCACAGCAATTGAATGTCGATTAAGATGCGACATTAAGGAGCTCTTCAGCTGCGAAGGAGTTGAACGCCTTGATGTCGTGGACCCAGTAGAAAGAGGAGGGGAGACAAGCGCTGAATCTGACATTGTAACTGAGACGGATGGTAACGAATGTCGTACAGAACGTCTGGGATAAAGGCGTTCGGGTATTGGTGATGTTGATCGTGGAGGTGTCGTAGAAGGAAAGTCAATCGTATGCTGTGAGCTGTTCTCGACGAGATCAAGTCAGCAGGAGTTGAACAGTACAGTCTGGACCGGATAGAATGCATTATAGAGTTTAGTATAGAGAACGTTGCCTTCAATCAAACTGTAGGTGCAAGAGTATCGACCCACACAGGGATACGGAGAGATGGCAGCTCTTCTTTCAGCTACACGGTTAGATACTCTATCCCTCACTGACCAATCAGGCCAGCACAGCGTATGGCAAAGCCTGATGTCGACAATGAGGATAATTGGCGATCCTGAGTCTGGCTTGAGATGTTAGGCACCTTTCTCCTTATTTTGTCTACCTCTAACACTACATCTCACGTTCCTAACCTTGATTGCTCTCGCACATCATAAATGCGGGTGACAAAACCGAATTAGCCCCTGTTTCTAACGGCGTGTGTGCTATTAGACATGCACACGCAAGAAACGTCTCGACTAGCTTGGAGAGACGGTAGACGAGGAGACAACAGGACACATCTTTCAGTCATGCAACCAAGAATAAACCGGTGCTGTCGTCTGTCAACATCTACGACAGAACATGTCTCCTCTCTCTGTCTCTCATCGACGTCAAGCTACAAACGCCATCCACGACAGAATTATTCTAGTGAGGGAAGTCACACCTGTCGCCCAGTTGCACTATTGGATCTGCCACCTTTCCTCTCCCGTCCTTCTCCTTCGACCTGCTACTCGCACCAAACAGCGCAGATCCCGGAAGACTGCTACTGAATGAGCGCTTTCCCCTCATTTTCTCCTTCTCGGACGGCGACTGTCGACGCTGGGCGATGGCGGAGGACATGCTGGTGATTTCAGGGAGAGTACAATTATTTTACAAGTTGCTCGTGAGAAAGAGATACAGAAAGCTGCCCTGCTTGCTGTTGTGTTGTGTGGTCGAATAATATATCTATTATCTTTCCTGTACGTACAATTCGTCCATCACGTGCGTTCATAATAGAACCACCTTAAAAGTTCTGAAGATGCAACGGGATATTTCCTGGATTGCACGCTGGTCCATTAGTTCCTTCCCGTTAGGAGAAGACTTTCCACTTTCCTGCACGGCTTACACACTTCAATATACTACCTCCGTAGATATTGTAATTTCAATGGTCAAGGAATGCTTAATAGAATCATAAAGAGCACGAGTGTCCGATCAATCAGCGCAGCTTGTTGCTCTCCTGCCATGTGAGAGCTGACCCAAAGGTGACTGCTCACTGTTCAGACTACCTAGTCTTCATATCATTTCCACCTGTCAATCCACCTGAAGTCCACTTTCTTGGCACGGTCAGAGTGCTTTCTCGAGTGGACAGATGCTCATCTGGAAAGAATGTTCAGACCTTTGGTTCCAGTGACCATTGCCTTACAAGGTAGTTTCACGACAATCACCTTTCAAGTAGAGATCCGTTCAGACCATTCCATACACAACCAAACGCGACTAATTCGGTCGCTTGCCCGAAATCATTTGATGCCACTGCTGCCCTTCCACCTTATTGATGTATAATCTTTTCCCCATGCCCACCGATCCGAGCATTTCTTCATTCTCCTGCCCTCGTTGTTAACTTGAAAGTGAACTTGCGCTTCAGGCTTCTGGCGAAAGGTGCGTGACTCGCATTCCAGAAACCATCAGCGGGCAAACGACCAACAGTCCTGGGGTCTCGGCATTTGACGCTTTCCTTTCAGGCAGGATACTCTTATAAGAAGCAGAAAGAAAGGCAGGTTGGTGAACATTAAGGACTGTGGAATAAAGCAGCAAGATGTCAAATACCTACATTCAACTTGAGAAGTTGGGAGAGGGAACTTATGCCACCGTTCACAAGGTACGCTCTTTTTCGGCGATCGAAGAAGTTTCGACAATAGGGATCAGGGGAGGAACAGGAATGATGGTTCTATCGTTGCTCTGAAAGGTGTGTTTATGGCCTTTCGATGAGGGCAGAATCTAATGGAGAAGAATGCAGAGATTCACCTCGATTCCGAGGAGGGAACGCCGTCAACTGCCATCCGCGAGATTTCCTTGATGAAGGAGCTGAAACATCCGAATATAGTCCGCCTCTACGATGTCATTCACAATGAGCAGCGTCTCATGCTCGTATTCGAATACATGGACTTGGATCTAAAGAAATACATGGACGCGAACGGCGACCGTGGCGCGCTGGAACCTGGAATTGTCCGCTCTTTCACCTTCCAGCTACTCAGAGGGACTGCGTTCTGTCACGAGAATCGCGTCCTCCACCGCGACTTGAAGCCGCAGAATCTCCTCATCAACAAACGAGGCGACCTGAAGTTGGCGGATTTTGGACTGGCGAGAGCATTTGGAATTCCAGTTAACACGTTTTCCAATGAGGTCGTCACGTTGTGGTATCGTGCGCCAGACGTTCTCTTGGGTAGTCGAACCTATACTACGAGCATCGATGTCTGGAGCGCAGGTTGCATTATGGCGGAGATGATTTCGGGAGTGCCGCTGTTCAGGGGGAGGGATAACAATGATCAGCTCAATCAGATCCTCCGTATTCTCGGCACGCCTGACGACAATACCCTTCGTCGCGTCACTCAAGAATGCGTAAGTAATCGACTTTTCAGCCCTCCGTCAAGAATGTCCGCTGATGGGACGGAACAGCCAGAAATATCCTTACGTCCCTTCCCACGTACCACCAAAATTCCCTATCAGCAGGTGCTCCCTCGTGCCCATCCTCTCGCCATCGATCTCCTTGACAAACTCCTCCAATTTGACCCATCCCGCCGCCTAACGTGCGAGGAGGCACTTCGACATCCCTACATTACTGCCCAGTCTCCGCCTACAAACAGTTCTCAGCAGCAGGGACAGCAGGGACAGCAGCAGCAGCAGCAGATGAATCCCCAGCAGCAGGCACAGTATCAGGTGAGGCAGCAACAGCTCCAGGCTCAGGCATGCTTTCTCGCGTCACATCATGTCGAGAGACGTGAAAGCTGACGAAGTTGAGGAACAGGCCCACGCCCAAAGGCAACAACAACAGCAGCAGCAGGGGTACTATGGCGGTTATCCTCAGGCTTGATCCCCGTCTTGTTCCCTTCCAGCACTTTCCTTGCCTACGATTCCTTCGACGATCGTTTCAACGGACAACATGCACACCACCAACCTCCTAATCAGTCTCATCCCAACGTACTTTAGTCTTGTTGTGAAATGTTCTTACACTGTGTTCGTGAACGAATTTGGTCAGCATGTTGTTTGCATATTCTCAGTCAATAAATAATCCAATCCAATTCGACAATGCCACCTTCTGTTGTCCCATTTTCCGAGACTCTTAGAGCCTGCGAACCTCAAAAACGTTGACATCATGTTCACCTTGGAAGAGGAAGAGATTGTGTCTCTGTCAAGCGAATGATTTGAGGATTTCGTACATAGAAATGGCCGCATTGCATTCTTCTTCATTAGGCCGAGGTGTGTGCGGCGAGGAGTTACGTTGTCCGGCAAAGAGGTGCTGAATGAACAGAACAACGCCGTGCTCCTCAAATACATAACTTATGGTGCTGTTCGAGGTTAACAGCGCACTACCTTCTTCAAGCGTTGGCGTAGCAAACCCCGCCGCAGGACTCTTCGCTGGTTGCCCATAAATACCCTCGAGAGTCCTCAATAAGAAGAGAGGACCGAAGTGGTTCCACGCAACAACTTGTACTCTTGCAGCCTGTTAGAACCTTTGACATATGACGAGAGGGGCTTCGTACACGAATGGCGTCTACACCAGCAGCATCTTCCAACCACTTGCTGACATTCAAGATTGCAATGTCTACAACTTCGTTTTTGATTACCATTGTCCCCTTCGGCCCTTGCACCATATGGCCACGCCGCTCCTTCGCAACTATGAGACAACGGAATGGCAGTCGAAGGAAGACTTGAAGAAGCGGACTGACAGCTTTGCAAGGTTGTTTGTGAAGGACTACACAGTGGGAGAAGATGAGGTCGTGTTTGTGTATGCAGAAAATAGTGTGCGGTCTTACAAACGACTTGTGAGCGAAAAGCTGATGTGCGCTGACAGATTGACTATGGTGCGGTTGTCTGGGGTACCCATCGAATCAACGCCATTTTATCTCCTGCCAATCCCTCTCTCAGTGTGTACCATACTTCCTTTTGATGAAGCTTACCCTGAGTGATAGCACCTACGGAGCTATCAACACTCCTGAAGCTAGTCTTGAAGCACTACAAAGTCAAATGTATGGTTGTCACCCCTTCCTCCCTTGCATCTGCGCGTCAATCCCTCAAACTCGCGGGACTGAATGAAAGGACGCTGCTCCTTCTCGATGATGATCTGAATCGCAAATTGGAATACAGTCAATCAACACCCCTACCGCCGATCCTCAACTTGAAGAAAGGCGGATGGAGCCGCAAGGTGGCATTCTTAGCTTTCTCAAGCGGGACAACAGGTTCGCTTTCTACCTAAGCGGAACTTGAATCTAAAGGAATGTTTAACAGGTCTCCCGAAAGTGGTAGTCATCCCACACACAGCTGTCAACGCAAACGTCCTTCAAGTTCGACAATCCTTGAGAAGCTTTGATCCCACAAAGCACGTTATCTTGGGAGCGATACCGTTCTACCACGCGTGTGGCTCTTTCTTTCATCTGAAGCGAAAGATGTTGATGTTGAATGCAGATTCGCCATGGTGATGCTGTTACACCATTGCGTCTTCATAGGCATGCCAGTACGCCTCAATTTATGTACCCTACAGGGATTTTTAACGGATGCGTTAGATAATTGTGCTCCCAAGGTTCAACTTTGAGCATATGCTGGACGCCATTCAGAAATACCAAGTCACCCATGCTTTCCTCGTCCCTCCACAACTTGTACTATTAGCCAAGCATCCTCTTGTCTCCAACTACGACCTCTCCTCTCTGCACACGATCCTCTGCGGCGCGGCTCCAGTCAGCAAAGCTGTAGCGGACCAATTTAAAATCAGGCTACCTCACGCAGAGGTGTACATCGGTCTAGGCACTACGGAAACATTTTGGTATGCTACCTCCCTCTGCTCTCTCCCCTCCTCGATTCATGGCTGAGAAAAGCGAAAGCTACGTTTCAGGAGCGGATCTATCGACCAGTCCACCACCAAAATCGAACCTCAACAGCGTGGGACACGTTGTTCCTTCAATGAAAATAAAAATTGTTGACCCAGAGACCAAACGGCTCTGTCCGCCGGGCGAGCGAGGCGAAATCTGCATTCTTTCGCCTTCCAATGCTCTAGGGTATTTGGGGAATGACGAGGCAACAAAGAGCACGTTCGACGCTGATGGATATGTGCATACGGGAGACGAAGGTTATTTTGGAAAGCGCGATGGCGAGCTCTACATCACTGATCGAATAAAGGAGTTGATCAAGACGAAGGTGCACCTCTCTTTCCTTTTCGTTTTTTGGGTTTGAAGATGTCTTGCAGGGTAACCAGGTCGCGCCTGCTGGTTAGTCTTGTCCCTCTCAGTTTCTCTGTTAGACGCTTGACCCAGGGTTTAGAGCTTGAGGGACACATATTGGATCACGAAGCAGTTGCCGATGTCTGTGTAATCGGAATACCAGACGAATATGCAGGCGAGCTACCACGTGGTGCGTCGTCTGACACTCTCCACCGCTTATAACATCTCTAACATCGAACTCAAACAGCCTATGTCGTTCTCTCTCCCGCGGCACAGCAATTAGCCGCATCTTCGCTATCAAAAGCAGAAGAGCTCAAGCAATCGGTACAGAAATTTGTCGCGTCACGTTTAATTCGTTATAAGTGGTTGGATGGGGGAGTGGAGTTTATAGACACCATCCCGAAGACTCCGAGCGGTAAGATTCAAAGACGTTACCTGAGAGAGAAAGCCAAGAAAGATGGATTAAAGGCGAAGCTTTGAGCTATCGGTGCTTGCAATTTAGCAGCGTGTGTCATTCATGAGTAGCATCCACCTTGTAACTTGTCTTCCAGAGTCATTCGCAGTCATAAGAAGGAAAGGAAGTCAAAATCAGCTTAGAACATGTCTTACATCCAGTCTTTCAGTTCGTCATGAGACCTTGCAATTGTCAAGCTACAACAGAAGAAGAGCCCTTCACATCAATTTAGGGTGCTGTTATTTTTATTATGAGCATTCGAAAACGTCCAGACCGAATGGAGGAGCGTGCACCCCGGCACATAGATTGAACAATCAGATCGAGGGAAGCGCACAACCTCCACTCTTTTATCACTCGGTTTTACCTTCTTTCACCTCCGGCTTTCTTCCATAAACCACAAACCAGGCCGTCCTGCCCACAAACAGCACGGTGGTCACACCAACATTACCCCAAACCAGCTGGTTCCACCGCCTCCAGTCCTTCGTTCCCTCCAAACCCAGGTCATAAAAAGTCAGACCAATATGTATCACATCCGAAATGGCCAGGATAGCGAGGTAGCGGAATAACACGGCGTGTAGAAGAGATGGATGTTGGCGGAGACGAGGAAGTAAAGGACGAAGGAGGAAGAACCCCATGTTGGCGAGAATGAAGTAGCCTGCCCGCGTTGTTCAGTCCCTCAGCCTTTGAAGGGAAATTGATGAAAAGACGAACAGCCCCCCAACTGTCTGATCGCCATAGTCGCATTGTTTCCAACGATGCGAGAAGCAGACGCTGCGGGCCAGATTCGATGGGCCGGTATCAGAGTCCTGAAGTATAACGCTGGATCGGACAGGGTTTTCCATACCCCTATGTAGGTGAGGAGAGGCTCGACCCAGCAAAAGAAGAGGTAGAACGGCGTTGGGAAAGGATTCGTGTTGGACATCGTTTGTTAGATTTGAAGTATGAGCTGATGAACCTCAACAGCGTGGGACACATTGTTCCTTCGATGAAAATAAAAATCGTTGACCCAGAGACCAAACGGCTCTGTCCGCCCGGCGAGCGAGGCGAAATCTGCATTCTTTCGCCTTCCAATGCTCTAGGGTATTTAGGGAATGACGAGGCAACAAAGAGCACGTTCGACGCTGATGGATATGTGCATACGGGAGACGAAGGTTATTTTGGAAAGCGCGATGGCGAGCTCTACATCACTGATCGAATAAAGGAGTTGATCAAGACGAAGGTGCACCTCTCTTTCTTTTTCCCTTTTCGCGTTTGAAGATTTCTTGCAGGGTAACCAGGTCGCGCCTGCTGGTTAGTCTTATCCCTCTCAGTTTCTCTGTTAGAAGAGTGACCCAGGGTTTAGAGCTTGAGGGACACATATTGGATCACGAAGCAGTTGCCGATGTCTGTGTAATCGGAATACCAGACGAATATGCAGGCGAGGTACCACGTGGTGCGTCGTCTGACACTCTCCACCGCTTATAACTTATAACATCTCTAACATCGAACTCAAACAGCCTATGTCGTTCTCTCTCCCGCGGCACAGCAATTAGCCGCATCTTCGCAATCAAAAGCAGAAGAGCTCAAGCAATCGATACAGAAATTTGTCGCGTCACGTTTAATCCGTTATAAGTGGTTGGATGGGGGAGTGGAGTTTATAGACACCATCCCGAAGACTCCGAGTGGCAAGATTCAAAGACGTTACCTGAGAGAGAAAGCCAAGAAAGATGAATTAAAAGCGAAGCTTTGAGCCATCACTGCGTGCAATTTAGCAGCGTGTGGCATTCATGAGTAACGTCCACCTTGTAACCTGTCTTCCAGTCCATACGCAATACGCAGCCACAAGAAGGAAAGGAAGGCAAAATCAGCATAGAACATGTCTTACCTCCAGTCTTTCAGTTCGTCATGAGACCTTGCGATAGAACGGAAGAATCATCAATTTAGAGTACATTTTTATTATGAGCATTCGAAAAACGTCAAGACCGAAGGGAGGAGCGTGCACCACAGCACATAGGTTGAACAATCACATCGAGGGAAGGCACAACCTCCACCTTTATCACTCGGTTTTACCTTCTTTCACCTCCGGCTTTCTTCCATAAACCACAAACCAGGCCGTCCTGCCCACAAACAGCACTGTGGTCACACCAACATTACCCCAAACCAGCTGGTTCCACCGCCTCCAGTCCTTCGTTCCCTCCAAACCCAGGTCATAAAAAGTCAGACCAATATGTATCACATCCGAAATGGCCAGGATAGCGAGGTAGCGGAATAACACGGCGTGTAGAAGAGATGGATGTTGGCGGAGACGAGGAAGTAAAGGACGAAGGAGGAAGAACCCCATGTTGGCGAGAATGAAGTAGCCTGCCCGCGTTGTTCAGTCCCTCAGCCTTTGAAGGGAAATTGATGAAAAGACGAACAGCCCCCCAACTGTCTGATCGCCATAGTCGCATTGTTTCCAACGATGCGAGAAGCAGACGCTGCGGGCCAGATTCGATGGGCCGGTATCAGAGTCCTGAAGTATAACGCTGGATCGGACAGGGTTTTCCATACCCCTATGTAGGTGAGGAGAGGCTCGACCCAGCAAAAGAAGAGGTAGAACGGCGTTGGGAAAGGATTCGTGTTGGACATCGTTTGTTAGATTTGAAGTATGAGCCTGAAGCGGCGCTGATAAATGCCGACAACGCGACCTACAATCTCTTCTGAAAGATTACCTTCTTCAGAAAGATTGATTGCCACATTTTTGAGGTCGCGAAACAGTCCGAGACTGAGTGTCGGGACTACATCCCAGTTGTAAACAACACCTAAAATCAGCGTCAGCGCGATATAGGTGCAATGGATAATGCAGCCCACTAGTGATGAGACCTGTCAAAGACATTAGTACAATGTGGCAAAGAAGAAATGGTGCTCACCTTTGCAATAGGTGGTTAGATCGCTAGACGCCACTGCGGGAATACCATAACAAAAGGCGGCAATAGGGCGACCAGGAGGAAGCCCCGACGAAAGTGAAGTGACGAATTCCGTTCGAATTGGTGGATGGTGCACTTCTTCACCAGTCTCTCGTATTTTGGCTGCTCGTTGATTGAGAAATACGTGAGATGGCGAAGACCAGATCAAGGAGAGGAGAGCAGCAGTTCCCCCGCCAAGGGAGTGACCAGTTAGAACAACTGCAGGAAATTAAAGCGTAAATTTAGCTGACATCGAACGAGAGAAAGGCAAACCGCCATAGTCGGGATGCTCCTCCAGAGCTGTCTTGACAACGTCTCGGACGGTGCCGCTTCGAAGCAGCAATGCCGAATGCCACATCCCAGAATGTACCCTTTTATACACCCTTAGCGTGTAAAGTAGTGGGAAGAGGTCTGTTCCTACCGATAAATTCCCTCAGGTGATCCTCCATCAACAGAAATATCGTCATAGTCACACGTCAAATCCACAAGTATATCGGACAGGCCAATGGTTCCTCGCATTGTCAACACGACGCTCTTGATCTCGTGGTCAAGGCTGACATAATGAACCAGAGGCGATAATTTGGTATTCGTGAAGGATTCAGACTCGGTATATGAGCTGAGTAGAATATCATCGACTGATAATTTCGTGTGCCATGCGAAGGCCCAGTGGTTGTGCGAATGCTTCGAAGTTGTTGGAAACGCTTTGTCAGGAAAAGTGCCGATTCCGCTTTGCACGCAAAGGCAGTAAATTCGATAGACACACAGGACTACAGTAGACAGAACTTACAGGATCCTCATGAAGTGTTGGCCGTATGCTGCAGAGCTATACTTCATGAAACGCTGGATGTTGGCGACTAGATGACTACAAGGCCAAAACCCATGCATCTCATCATCTTCCCCTTTCGCTGTCGTCTCCAAATGTGTACGGGCAGTGTACGAAGAGCGCATAGACATCGCCGAGGGTTTTCGTAGTCTGTTGGCAGAATAACGTGGACTTCCGAACACCTCGTTACAACTGTCATCATCGTTCTCTGCCTTGGTGAATTCTTTGCGTGACGTCGGGGAACGAGGTAGTGATTGACCATGGGAAGCAGACGGAAATGGGACAGAGGATGCTGACTGTTGGGCTTTCCGTAATCTAGTCTTTCCCACAGTTTTCTGAAGATCTTCAGCTGTAGCCTTCCGCGAAAGACCCTTCCTCGCTTTCTTCAGCGCGTCCTTCAGAGTACCGTTCCTCCCCAGTCCGTTCCTAGCTGTGGGTATGGTAGCTAAGCTGGTCGAACTCTCAGATCGCAGAGGCGTCTTCTCGCCCTCATTTTCGACGATGGAAAATCTTCCTTGTATTTTATCCGGTGAGTTCTCCTCATCGCTCCCAACCGGGGTGACGAATGAAGGAATCGCCATCCGCTTCACCGTCTTCGTTGTCTTCGTCAACCTCTTCGTCATCGTCTTGACCAGCATCCCGAGCTTCGCTTTTCCTTCCTCGGGGTTCTCATACATCTCCCTCCTTGACTGCTCCGCGATGCTCGTTGGCCTCGACAATGTAGCAGTGCCGGAACGTTCAAGTTCTGCTGATAGGGCTGATTCGACGTCAACCCACTCTGACTCCTCTAGCATGGAAGAGACGGTGCTGAACCTGTTGTGACTAAGAATGGACGAGTTACGGGTGTGATTCCTCGAGCGATGTGAGGAAGTCGAGGCTTGGGGTACATCGAGCTCGGTTGATGTAGCGCCGACGGTAGAGGAGATAGATGACACACTGGAGGTCAAATTAGGATCGATAACACGCACGACTGTGGTCGTTGTGACAGTGGTAGTTGTTTCGATCTCATACACCGTATCCTTCTCTTCCGATCGCACCAATCTTGTACCATCCATTCCCTTTCCCCTTTTCACCACTTCTAATCCGGTTTCATCGCCTCGCTCCAAGCGTTCTATCGCCTCTCTCACATCATGCGGAAGGTCTTCCATCTTCACTTCGCTCTCATCGTCATCACCTATGAGCTGCATGAGCTCGAAGACAATCTCCCCTTCTTCTCCTTCATCTCCCGCATTTATCGGATTCCCCAGTTCAGTTTCAGGTCGTGAACGTATCGTGCTCGTTGTAGTTGCTCTTGAGAGCGTAGGAGCCAGTGACAATCTCTTCTCCCTTTTCGATTCGGTCATTTCGTCCCTCCACGTTCTTCCGAATTCCTTTGCACTGCGCACATCACTGATAAGTCTCTCCCTCTCCTTCTTCTCCATTTCATGTCCTTCCTCCCGGCCCTCTGGACTGGTCACCAAGTTCTGTCGCTCGCACACCGTACAATCCCACAGAACTCTCATCTTCATCCCCTTCACCGTCCTTCTATGCGTCACGCTCTGGAGACAGGCCCACACCGTCAAACTCTTTGTAAGTGCAAAAAATTTCCTTCCAGTCCCAAGGATTCCTCTCATCTCCCCAAACTTTCCACTATTCATCTCCCTCCCAAGGAGAGTGATGAATGCACTGAGAGCGCGTGAAGTCTCATTGGAGCCAAAGAGGGAATCGAGCATTCGTACCGACTCTTCGCCTGCTGCGAAGGAGAACGACACGGTGGAGGAGGCGAGGTAGAAGCCTGACATTGTGAAAAGTTCGCCTAAGGTGAAGGCGTGGTGCACCATGTAGATCCCTAGATTGGTATAGTGGTCCAGCACCTGTAAGAACTTGTCCCTGTCATCCAAAATACACAAATTTGTCAGTTTCACGAGTTTTCGCGGGCAGAACCATGGAGGTTGAAGACGCGAAGTCACAACGGAAACAGGAGGAAACTTCATCTACTTCGAGGAAGTAATGATGATCCACACTTTTTGTGCATTAGCCACATAACTTCTTAGGAGCTTTTATACACCGTTATTTCACAAGTTTCAGCAATTCTCGAAGTTGTTTTGGCGTCTTATTTTCCTGCAACAATGGAATGGGTGGCATATTGTCGACTGCTGTGTCTGTGTGATTTATCGCCCTCTGCGGTTTAGAATTTCTCCTCTAGCAGCGAACTCAATAGTGGCGAACTGCTACGTGGTGATCATGTGAACTAGCCTTCCCAGGAGGACATCACCATGACTACATGGCGAGATATACAATTATCATCTCTCCAAAATTCTTTCAGTTAACTCGCACGCAGAGAAAGCGATAGGTTCGCCGGCACAGATAATCCCCCAGTCGCTTCAAACGAAGCAGAGTAGCAACAAAATAACAAATATGTCATGTACCACTCATCACACGACAATCCACAGCAATGTCGGGGCGAGCCTGAATTTTGCTCACGTATACCCCTCTATGCGGTTCTCAGACAAGCTCAATCAAGCCTCACTACTTTCCTCACATTCCGCTTCCCAATGAGCTAAGAAAGATACTCACTCCTCTCCCCTATTCGTCCCACCCGCTGTAATCTCCCTCATCCACCTCGCACTCCCCAACGCCGCAATTATTGCTCTCCTACTAAGCCCCATCCCCGTCCCAGTCCCAACTCGTGCACCCTCCAAGATCGCCTCCGCAAAGAGCGCCGAAGCACGCAACGAAACCCTCGCGGCAATTGAGAGGGCAGTTATAAGCTCTGCAAGTTGAACGGGCAAGAGAGGGGACGTGGTGGCAAGCCGGTGGAGGACAAGAGAGGTGGATTGGTGCGTCGCAAGGGCATTGGGAGGGACTGGTGCCTTGTACAATGTGGCTGAGCTCGCATTCTCGTCCTCTTCGCCTTGGAGATCGGTTGGTTGGAGCTTGAAGGCGCTGTTTGGTGGGAGTCGAAGAGCGAGAGCCGACGAATGGAATGAAGCTGACTGCTGTCGAGGCGACGCCAGAAACGACTGAGTAGAGCATTTCTCGTGGCTGTAAGGCGTGAAAGTGATCTATTCTCTAACTTGAAAGCTTTACATATATTCGAACGATGTACACAGGATATCCTCTGCGAAGGAGGCGAGATGTTTGGTCTGGATGGATGGCAGCTGAAAGCCTTCCCGCATTTCCTTGTGATTATTGCACACGACTTGCCAATAAAGCTTGATAGAGTGCTTCCGCTAGTCGTGGCATAGATCGTTGTTTGACCTGGCATACGACATAGGACTGGGTACTAAACCTGTTGCATCTGTATTCCAGTATATTCTGTACAATTTATGTCGGGTATTTACAACTTCCCACCTTTCCAACTCACGAATATGTAGCTACCAGTCAAATTGTTGAAAGAACATATTTAGCGTGTCCATCCTGACAGTCCCGCCCAGAAAACAACGTCAAGCAGCTTACTTCTTCGCGGCGCCATCAGTAGGTATGAACTTAGCCAACTTTTGAGCCATAGCCAGCAAGTCCTTCACGCTCGTCTTCGATCCAGAAGCGCCGGTCCCACTTCCCGTCGCAGAGCCTGCAGGCTTGTCCTTGGGCAATTGGTCCAACAGTCGAAGTAAGGTTTTAGCTGCCGATTGAATCGCTTCGCGTTTCGCTTTCCCACTCGTCGAAGCGGAGGCTGACGTGGATCCAGCAGCTGAGGTGGAGGCATGTTGTTTATCGAATAGCTTCGCAGCTTCAGACATTGCCATTCCCACCTGCGTATGATTTAAGATCGTAAAACAACGTCTACAAGGGGGATAGGATGCGTACCAGCTTCTCCTGCCATGTAGATCTCTCCGTTCCTGTTCCACTGGCGGCTCTTGAAGTCGAACCCGCTCCTCCATTACCACTTCCGCTCCCCTGAGCTAGAGTCTTAGCGGCATGTTCCTTTTGAGCCTTATATACTTCCTTCCCCACACCCACAACATGATCCAAAATATTCTTTCCCCTCTCTTGGGCTTCAGCAGAATCAAAGTCCTTCATCATCTTCCTTATAGCTTCAAAAGCAGCAGCGACACCGATCTTATTCTCCTCCTTCATCCCACCGCCACCCCCACTCACACTCGCACTCGTGCCAGCAGGAATCGCGTCTCTTGCTACAGGTTCCCGTTCGTGCGGCTTAGGAGAAGGGGGAGGCGTTGGCCGTTCGAGATGCGATGCGGTCTCGTGGAATAGTGCTGCATCACCTGGATCGCTGGCGGACGCGATGGAGGCAGCTCGGTGCACGTCGAATTCGCTCCGGGGTGGAAGCGCTGGAGGGATGGACGGTTCGGGGAAGGTTAGCGGGGTGGTAGGTGGAGGGGAGACATATGATGGGGGAGGGGAAACGGCGCTGTTTGCACACACACAACATTAGTACGCCACCTCTGCATTGTAAGGGCTACAGCCAAGGTGCAAGACGATTCAGTAGAACACTGCTCGCTGAAGCACTTTTCAAATCAATGCGCCAAAGTTGCATAAAAAGGAGAAGAACTCCTGATGGATAAAGCGGTGACAAGTTTGTTGTCCGTCGATAGATGGTTCCTCGTCTTTGAGCCAAATGTCTCTATATTAGATAGGACTGCAGAAACTACCTGTTTAATTAACCCGAGTGGCCCATGCAATACAATGGACGGAACACTAAAAAGAGGGAAATGTGACGATAAAAAGAGGCAAGGACGCTGTTGTCACAGTAATTCTCTGTAGATGTCCAATTGGGGTACAAAAGCACGACAAAGAAGCAGAGAAAGTGCAGCAAGTTATTACACTTTAATCATCGAACAACCTTTACCGCTTGGTTAAGCTGCAAACAATGCGCCAGGCGACGAGGTGTTAGACGGACAAGTTCTTCACCCTGAACAATTGGACCCAGATCTTGTATTCTGCCCCGGAGCAAATTACAAATACTCAAACTGTGCCTTGTAAGGAGGACGGGTAAAATTCTGTTTACGCAGTGAAGCGAAGTCAGACTTAGCAAGTCTACTTTGAATAAGGTCTCCAACGGTACCCTGTATTTGCCAGGATGGGTGCTACAAGTCCGTTGAAGACTACGGGGTCACAAACTTGGCGCTGAAAGCAAGATACCCTCCATGTTCCCCTGTCTTAAATGGAAAACGTACCCAACTGCACCGGCAAACACATTAGGTGTTCCATGCGCACTTCCACTCCCTCCTTCTGCCGGGGCATCATTCAAGCTCTCCCTAATCGCTCTATCCATCTCAGCTTCATCAAATCCACTTCCACCCCTCCCGATCCCCTCTCCTCCAATCATCTGTCCAACGTCCTGCAAACTGGCCAATCGTGCGCGTTCGAATTCCTCCTCCTCATTCAGGCCCAATCCCGTAGTATTGGAGAGCGGTGAACCTGAATCTTGTAGGCTCGCACGCGTGGCTTCTGCGAGTTCTGAAGCGTCGAATCCGGAAGAAGAGCGGTGAGGAAGTTCTGGATGTGTTTGGGCCATGTCGTAGGATCTTTGTTCCGGTATACAGTAAAGTGCAAGAGCGAAGACAAGAGAGAGATGTTATTCTGAGGTGTTGTTACAGTATATCGCAGGTGTATTCAGGCTGCGATGAAGCAAATTATGGTCGTCGCTGTGATTGTACTGTCTTCGGCGATGATGTCACCAGATTTACTACGACGAGTGTTCTGTTGCAGTCGCAGTCATGAGATTGAACTGAAAGAGACATCGTGAGCTAAAACTTGAGATGGAGATGGAGGTTTAAAAGTCATATTTTATAGAATGTTTTCGGTCAATTTACCCAATGTAGCAAAGTAGGCGTTCCTTATTGCTGCGAACTCGATGGATGCGATGGATGGTAGTCTGCATTCCTTTCTTCTGGCTACCTTCTCTCATTGCCGATCTTCCAATGTGGCGCAGCGCTAGGTGGATCGGTCTTAAGTTATTGCTACTAGCAAAATCGAGACTTTCCAAGAGGGAACAGAGGGAAAGGCTTTCATCATTGATTACATGCAAGTCAAGATTTGAGTTATCTTGATTGGATTTGATTACCCGTGGCGTTAGAAGCTCAGCAAGACCACTATTGTAAGCACGAGTATGAATGTGACGGTCGTCACATGAGATTTGAAGAGAAAGAATTTAGAACGTTCACTGAATTTCGCAGCCTTTCTGCCTTTTAATTTTAGTTTATATTCATGAACATGTCGCATCACGCAAAAAGGGCTAAAATGCGGTCCTTGTGTGCTTCCACCATTTCAGGCAGCTTCCTGGCAGGGGTTGAAAGGAGTTGGTTGCTTTCCTCCAGCTCTTCTCCCCCGTAATCTATTTTCCAGTCAACAACTGTAGAGGCGCAATGAATGAACGAGGGAGGCGACTTACAGCCAACGGTTCTAACGGCGGCCATGGTGTTCACCATTCCGTTCGCCAGTTGTTCTCCAAAAATCCCTTTGAGACGTCCTCCATACTCCGCATCCGTCAAAACTTTCAAGTTTATCGTTCTGCCAGAAACTACCATTTTGTCAAATTGGCTCGTGACAGGTGAGGTGGAGGGAATGCCTACCCTTCGAGAAAGCCTCGACGATCTGGACCGGCGTCACATATTCTGGAGCAGCGCATACCGTCTTCTCGTGCGCATCGTTCTCCAACGCTCCAATCGCGTATTTTCCAAAATCCTCCGCGTGATCGATGAGAGGGAGTTTGGTGTCTGGCCCGAATGGAGCAGCGATGAAATATGTGCCATCTTCAGCTTTTCGTGGCGCGTTCTGTGTCAAGTAGTTGTTGAAGAAGGTCCCGGTGGAGATGTCGTAGAGTTTGAAAGCTCGAAGAGAGCGAGCGTACTCCGCTACCTCTGCTTTTGAGTCCCATCTGAGTTTTGTTCGTCAGATTCTGCATGAATATTATCGTGAAAGAGCTTGCAGGTCGCAGGAGGCGCCGGTGAGCCTTCCTAGATGTACCATTCCGGTGTAGATTACTTGTTTGACTCCAAGAGCAGCACAAGCGTCCATTTGCGTCTTGCCTTTCGCAATTTCCTGTTCTCTCCTTCAGCGTTCTCTTTCGAAGTTATGTCAGTCTCACCTTCTCTTTTGCACCATCAGAATACTCAGAGACAGTGATAGCAAACGCTATGTCAGCGTCTTTGAATGCCTTCTCGGCTCCATCCTTCGTCGATACATCAGCAGAGAGGATCTCGCAACCCCATTCTTCGTATTTCTTGAAAATCGGCTTCGTGATATCGCGTCCAATGGCCCGAACACGATATGCCTTGGAAGATGCCTGGATGGAGCGCATGACTGAGCCACCCTGGTTACCGGAAGCGCCAACTACAGCGAACAGTGGTGCTGTGGCAGCTTTGATGATGGTCATGTTGAATAA
>MU271208.1:130383-160674 GCA_021432655.1 Atractiella rhizophila | reverse complement strand
GCATTCTCTTCCTTTCTCATCGAAGCTTCAGCGTCGGGCCAACGCCGAATTCGATTGACACCTTCACGATCCATGTCCCATTTCGGATAAGGAAATAAGCGCTCGTCATAAATCTTGAGCACAAAGGGAGAATCTTCTCCTTCAACACCCACAAGGAAAGTCTGACCATGTAGCTGAGGGCCTGAACGGATTGAGCGGATAAGCTTGATTCGATCCCCGACGTTGAGGGCTGAGAAGGAAGGAGATGTAGGGCGGACGGAGCTGGTGGCATGAAATAAGATGTTTTGGAACCAGAGCAGCGTTGGATCATCTACCGTTAGAACTAACGGAAGGAAGACGACAGGGTTGGCCGTAGTAGATAGCACTGACGCGATGGCGATATCTGTATCAGGGAAAGTCAAACTATCTAGCCATCGTTCTCCATCCTTCATTCGTCTATGATGCCAGTCGATAAAGCAGTGTTGGAAATACCGGTCTCCTGTCTGAGCTTCATAGAGGTCGTGTTCTGAAGATGCGAGCACGCGGGACAGGTCTATGTGTGCATTCGTCACAGGATCTCTCGCACAACCGGAGACAAGGGTTCGAGGGAAGCAGGTAGGCCCTGTTTGGTTAGAGTACTTCGAACAGTCCCATTTGGCGGAGAACATTTCGCTCATGAGAGCGAAAACTTGGAAATATGGGTGAGACTCAAAAGCACAAACAAAGTCGTAATATCCCCGGAAGACCACCGACGATTTGACATCCATGAAAGCCGCATAGTGTTTCCCTTTCGAGTTGTTGCCCAACGTTTTCAGAAATGACACATATTTCTGTGCAATCTTGTCAGATTCATTGAGCGTGTCGATCTCCCAGTCCTCAGGGACCAAGGAATTAGCTGGCTGCGGTATGACTGAGGATTACACTCGCAAGCAGTTGATGAATAGACTTACCAGCAAGATGAATGTGAGTAGAACATCATCTTGACACTTGAGGCGTACGATATCCACTGATTCCGCTACGATGAACCTCAGTTATATGCGACCTAATGAATGCGGGCCGACCTTTGTCTATCTGAACGGTCGGAGGACCGGGTGCTCTTGCAGGGTACATGTAGCGAAGGAACACTCTCAGGTCTTCTACGAATCGAGTTGTACGTTCAAGTCTATCGGCTCCAGTCAGTGGAATTCCTGCATAGGAAGACACCTACCGATCCACTGTATTCCAGACAATCACGTCAGGCCAGAACGCTGCTTTGACGTTGCGAGGAAGGAGTTCCAGATCTTTTACGAAGTGGTCATGATACGTAACCTCGAGACCCTTGTCCGTTTCACGCTCTGGCCAGCCGTGAAGGTAAGGAAATATTGTGCCATTGTGAGAACAATGACTCAAAGCATCTTCATGCCATACGTAAGATTGAGCATTCGCATCCTCCGGTCGCTCTGGTGGCGGAAGCGGCGTGATGAACGCCTGTAAACGAAAACTGTCGACGAAGCAAACCGATTCCGACGATTGCAATTCTAAGGAGTCCATACTAACAGGTCATTGCTATGTCAAGTCGATAATCAGTTACGGGGCAAAGTAGGGTATCTTTAGGGTAAGAAATACTTGCATGAATACTTTAGTGAAAGGCACAGAAGGTTAAAAGAAACTACAAGGGAGGAGGAATGAGGAATAGTGGCCTTCATGAAAGCACAAAGAGGATAAACCCCACACACTTAACAACAAAAAGAGGAGGGACTGAAAGAAGGGAGATTCCTCCTTCAGAGGAGAGGACTGATGAGCCCTTTTTGATCTTGACAGAGTACAAAAACATTGAGTATTTCAGGATGGCCAAAAGTTGCATTGGAGACAAGCAAATTGGATTACTGAACTTGCACCTTTCAACTTCACTTTTACACCATCCCGAAGAAAATTCCACAAACTCGTGTGTGCTCAGTTCGAAAATGGATCACAAACTGGCGACTTGTAACAATTCCGATGTTGTGCTACTCTTTGAGTGTTTCTTCAACACAGATCATATCACCATTAGTGCAACTGTGAGCACAGTTATGTTCACAAGGAAAGCATCGTGTCAGGTTTGCGTCCTGTGCAAATCAGCTCCCATTTGCCGGATTGTGTCTCACATCACCCATTTGTGTTCTGCGCATATCAGCATCCATTCGCCCATTTGCACTCGCATTGCCACTCTGTGTCTCCTGTCACCCATTCGCCTACTTGCATTTCTCATTGCTGCCTGTGTTTCCTGTCATCCATTTACATTCTGTGTGAGCCAGCGCCCGTTTGCACTCCCATCGCCACTCTATGCCTCGTGTCGCCGCTTGGTGAATTTGTATTTTCTCTCCTCTTATTGACTATACTACTTTCTACACTTAGAGGCAGTATTATTCCACTTGTATATAGAATGAACCTAAGAAAGCTGGTTTGATAGTGCACTGAGTTAGGGCTGACATTATATACACTCACCAATGGGTGATGCGTCTGTAGTGGAGATAAACCTAAGTGCATGATATGACATGAGAAGACTAACCTGTAGTGGAGATAAACCTAAGAGAACACTCTAAGGTCACCTCCACTTATCTCCGATCTATATCCAAGCGGAATCACACTGCTACAAAGTGTAGAGGAGAGTATATGAAACATGTAAGAGAACCAAAAAGGAAAAGCATAGTTGCGATAGAAGTGTAAAGAGGCGCCAACTTGCACAGAATACAAATGGGTGACAGGAGATACAGAGCAGTGATGAGAGTGCAAATAGGCGAACAGGCAACTGGGTGTGGATTCACAAAGCCTGACATCTTTGTGCTGTCCAATTGTTGTACGAAAGGAAGAATATTCAACGAAGCTTCACAGTTGAATACCTTAATACTCCCAATACGATCAGTCTCCGTCTCCATCAGCTTTATCTCAAAGTTGCATTCCCTACCATCCTATTGCAAAAGTCCTTTGACTGGGCTCCATAATGGTACATGGTTGATCATTAGATAGCTGCTCTAGTGTGTCATCAAGGCTATCACCATTACAGGCACATTCACAGGACCTCAATTCTCATCCTATGCATCACATTGTATAGCAAGGTTGTCAGGATGGCTATGGACCAACAACTAACCAACTGAACTAAAAGAGCTAATGATGGGTGTTTACACATATCTTGGTCTGTACTTAAGGTATATCAGGGGCTCGAACCATGACAAAGGTGTTCAATTCATTCCCCTTTACCTTATGGCAGTTTCAATTCCCAGTGAAGTTGGCTTTCTGTCTCGCCATCAACAAGTCACAAGGCCAATCAGTGGAGACTGTTCGATTGTACCTGGATACCCCAGGTTTTGCACATGGGCAACTTTACACAGGACTTCAAGAATTTCAAATATGAGGTTATTTACACTAGTTGGAGGGATGGAGAATAAGAGGACCAAAAACATAGTATATAGAGAAGTTTTGAATTTTCAAGATTGTATGTATATACCCTAATAAAATGCTATATATAGATTGAGGCCCTGGAAAAAACCGATGGTCCGGAATAGTGTTTCGCTGGTGGTCGTGGTGTTAGAATACGGTGGGCTTAGGGGCTGGTGTTTGCGTGGTGCCGGGATGGTGTGGAGAGAGAAAATGTGCGGAACATCCGTGAAATGAAATGGAATTGATCACGATGAGTTGAAAAATTGAATAGCTGTGGACAAATAGGAACAAACAAAACTACGGAAATATCATACACCGAAACAACAGAACGAAACAAGTTGCAACCCAATCCAGCCAAAATAGTTGCAAGATGGACGATAGTTAGGCTAGTCCAGTTAGATATGAAGACGGTAGATGCAAAGGCTCGCTCTGTATTTAGCAATATACGGTGTGTTCTCCAAGCTCCATCTTTGACATCTCCTATTTATGCTTCTCTGTGGTATGAAAACCATGCATGGACACCCCACCTGTGCGTTTCCGCACGCGTCCTATAACCCTTGCAACAGAGACAAACTTTCTTACAGTACATCGGAATGAAATGCAAGTCGGGTGCATTGATCATTTGAACACCTTCAGCCAGTTGCAGGTGGCTTGATGGAGCAAGGTCTGCGACTAGCGAATGCGGCAGGGATTGTTACCAAAGCAGCGCTCTAACATTCTCTTCACCCGCTTCCTGCTATTATACAATTCTTACTCGACTTCTTCATCTGAATCTTCCTGCTCAGGTTCTGCCGTCTCGTCTTCTTCTCCTACATCCTGATGAATGTCAACGTCCAATGGCGGCTGCATTGTTAGATTAATGTTGGTACAGTGTCGATGCAGGATGTATGTGTCGTGGTCGATATTGAAGATGCCAATGATGTTCTGAATGCATGTCAAGGGAACGATTCCCCATGCACCGTTGAATCGAGTCTGGATCACACTCCGGTATGGGGTCTTGACTTCATCATAGTACTGAACAACCGCAACACTTCGTTTGACACTCCATTTGGACTGCGGTTGTAGAGGTACCTGAAGGAAGCAGTGGACTTCGCAGAAAATAGGTTGACCATCCGTCGAGAATGCCTGCAAAGCTCTCATTAGATTGTTCTCTTTTCTGAATCCAACCACATGCCTGCATGCGCCTGTGCGACCGAGTAACTTTTACATTTCCTCTCTCCTGACGTCTTGAGCAGATGAGATCACCATTCTCCAATGTAGCCTTTCCCCACCGAGTCCACGCAGCAGCCATCTCTTCAAATTCTGCATCATCGTTGGGAATTTCAAGGCCGCAGGTCGTACAGTAGTCCTTGAGGGTGATGAGTTCCTTAACCCAATCCTCCTTCTCTTCTCCTTGAACTCTGGTGTAGGGGAAAGAGGACCACTTTGGTCCTACCAAAGAGAGACCAAACTTCGCATTACGTTCCCGCTGAGTCTTTGAAGAGGTGAAGCCAAAGTTATACTCATTGGAAGGGTAGAGAATGTCGACAATGTTGAGTTGCTCCCTGTGGATCATGTTCTGCATCATGTTCTCGAAATACTTCGCCTTCTGAGTAATAGATTCCTTGCTCTGACCAATAATGCGCTCACAAGGAAGTTGGGAGATGAGAATCGAGGGGCCATGGTTGCGCGTATTAAGGGGGAGATGGGCGACAGAGTGAAAGTTCATAGTTGTGCGATCAATATTTTCAGCAACGTCTCGGACGTACAGGCGCTCGAAACCGATAGCCCATTCGTTGAAGTAAAGTTGCATGGCTTTGACCTCTGCCTCAGAACATTCGTGCTGCCAAGCCAACCGGAAGCCTTGAATGAAGGTGTCCCAATTGTTGAGGACTTCTTTGTTCACTCCAAGATGAATAAGGATGGGGAGGGAGTACCAGTCGACCCATGCCCACCACTCGTTCATTTTGTAATGCGTGTTCTTGTATTCATGGATATTCCGTGGAGCAGTCGCCGACAAGAGAACGGGGAGGTCAGAACCAGCGTTTTGAACCATCTCTCCTATCATGATCTGCTGGTCCTGCGTAAGGAGTAGCGGCTCACAATCCGGATCTTTGGCCGGCATGCTCCCAATCCAAATCTTGAAAACGAGAGCTACGAGGTCTGCAAGCGTGAGATGAGAGATGTCGAGAGGATGGAAAGTGGAGATGTCGATGAATGTAGGAAGGATAGAGCAGTCAGAGGGCCGTTTGATTCCTGTGTCCTTGTAAACCTGCTTTCTTGCGGCCTCTGAACCCGCTTCGTTGAGCTGCCTGAGAGCCCAGTAGTAATCCTCTGGTGTTCGAAGAAGATCTTCATCGTAGGGGTCGTACTGTTTCGGTCGCTTGTTGTTGACTGGAAGATACCAGTTGCCCTTGTCATCAACCCAAGGGACCGTCTTCCAAGGAAAAAAATGTGGTACTATTCCTTTTGCTCGTAGCTGACCTTGAAGTTTACAGAAACGGCATCCGCATGCTCCTATATGACCTGTGCCACCACTGAAGTATGTCGATCCATGAAGATCTCCCAGCTTCCCCAATAGCCATGCCTTCCATAACAACCACTCCTCCTTTGCTCGGTCGAACAGCCAGTGGCCCAGCGAGGCAACAGTGATCTCGTGGAAGAACTGGTGGAAAAAAGTGGCAATTCTTTTGGGGTTATGAGGGCCGGGAATAATGCAGAGGAGGAATAAGTGCTCCTTTCGATACCGGGTCTTGGCAGGGTAGCAAGAAGCGGTGAGGACGAAGACCCATGCATTGCTTTCCGCTTTGCGAAGTTGGAGAGACGCGCCATCGCTCGAGGCGTAAAAGCCGGTTTCGCGTGGATCGTCGAGGACTTTCAGGTTCGATTTATGAAGGTTGTGAAGGCACTCTCCATCGTACCAGTCTCTATACTGCTTTTGCGCCTTGTCCACAACCTCAACACTCTCTTTCAACATCTTCCCAAAGTCTCCTATGGTACGTGCCGTCTCTTCATTTTCAAAGAGTGCTCGTATCCGAGGCAAGAAGCTAAGATATGCAAAACGCCGTCTAGGAACCCGCAAACCAGGAATCCGCGAACCAGTCCGGCGCTCCTTTCCACTTGTGAACCGAGGTTGAAAGCAGACGATGCAGTGATCGAAAGATGGATCCGCGTACTCCCCTGTAAAGGCCATACACGTATCAACGCACTGGTCAAACCACTGTGGGCTCAATCGTGACAGCCGGCACAATAGCTTTCTTGCACGGTGAAGGGATCCAACCTCCTTTCCACATGCTCGAAGATTAGCTGCATGGTCTTCGTATGCTTTCTGCTTTGCTCCGACAGTCCCTAACCACGCTCGTAGATGTCGTAATGTCCATTCATCTTCGCATGAGAGAGGAGATGGAGGATCAGGGATATACTGAGGGCGTGGTCCGGGGTTGTGGTCAACTTTGAGGACATGAATGACATCGGATGCTTGGATCTCCAGCAATCCTGATGCAGTTCTATCCATTCTGCAAGTTGTTGTTAGTTTTACCGCTAAAACAAAACTTTACTTACCGTTCACTCTCCTGTAGCAGGTTCACTCCCTCAAGCTTCCTTCCGTTTCCAAATTCCGATTCTTCACTTGCTTCTATGGCATCCAACTCCACCTCCGCTTCTATGGCAAACTCCAACTCTCTCTCCCTCAGCTCTTCTCCATGCAGACCAACTGCCTCGTCCGGTTCTACATCATTCTCCTCATCGATGTTTTCGTCCTCCGGTTGTGTATGTGGAATGGGTATCTCTAGATGGGGATGTCGGCACAGCGGGCCATAGTTGTTAGTTTCTGTCCTCTCCTATCATTTATATTACGATTCTAAGGTTTTTGAGCAGCCAACACCTACCTCAAAACGCAGAAGGTCAAGCTCGGCATCCATGCCTTCACCTACCATCAGAGCCACTACGCAGCTAATCCCTCCACTGCATAAAGAAGGCGATGTGTTGGAAGTCTCTCAACTAGGTGTGACGCTTGTTTATTAGCCCACATGAAGCAGCAGTACTGAAGTTTCATGCACAGTAGATGGATGTGATGTCGTCAGGAGTAATCCTCGAATTGTCTGAAGAACAGGTTTCGGTGGGTTTTGGTATGTGCAAGTTTCTAACTGTTCAATAAAGCTGATGATTTGTACAGATGAAATCACTCGTCAACTTGAATTGGGTGAAGAACCACTCTTCAAGAGACTGTGGCAGCAACTCTCAAGCTCGATCCTTCTGAAACAGCATCACCCAAAAGAAGTCTCGATTAACCTCCCTCAGAAGACCGATGGAACGATTCACAAGGTCAGAACTATTAGTCACTTCATCTCAGTGTTACGAGAGGAACTGTCAGTATGGAAGCTTGCAGCAAAACGTGAACAAGTTGGAGAAGATGCGGCCGACGATTTAGAGACAGGATTCGGCCACAAGCTGGACCCGGAGGAAGCAACAAAGTCCTTATGTGCATGGGAACGAATCGCGTCTGTTTCACACCTCAGAGAGCTTTTCACTGTGATAGGGAGCGGCATGGTATTGGAAAGAGAGGCAGGAAGAGGGTGTTACCTCGTGCTTACAAGGAAGCTGCATAAGCTGTTGAAAGGGGTAACGGAGGGCTGGGTTCAGGGTGGGGGAGAGGGAATTATTGGAAAGGTGTATTTCTTGAAATGCTTCTGATGCTTCTAATATTGACAGTCTCTTCAGCTCGCACCGTCTGATTGTGCTGAGCTGGGACTTATTGGTATGTCCCTTTCCTCCTTCATTAAAGGCTCCAGAGGTATTAATATTGGGGCACAGTTACCTCCCCACGAAGCGCTTCTAGCCTCGATGTGTGTTAGGGCTGACACTATGTGCGGTCGCCGATAGGCGATGCGTCTGTAGTGGAGGTAAACCTAAGAGAATACTCTGAGGTCACCACCACTACATCTCGATGTATATATATATATGTAAGGGCACTGCCATAAACTGTAACATACGTTTCTTGAAACATGTAAGATAGTTGGATCAGGAAAGCAATAAAGGGAATACTCGGAAATAAGACATACTAAGCAGTACAAGTGAGAAAGGACAATAAAGGTAATAATGGAGATGATACAGACCGGCGAAATGTTTAAGGTTTGCTGAGCGGCGATTCGTGTGAGACAGGGGAAAGCGGCGATCGGCGTGAACGTGAGCAAAGCGGCGATGGGCAGGTGCGTGATCCTATGCATGGTAAAGTAGGTCACGTGACTCCAGAAGGTGCATTTCGGTAATGCGTAGGGGCAAGCCTGACAACACCCCCCAAATTACTGACTCGTGTACGTGAGTCACGGAATTTTAAAGTTAAGGTTTGCGGCTAGCTTGGGCGAAAAATTTTTCCAGTTCTACCACCATCACCCTGCTTCCATTCTTGCAAAAATGTCGACCGATGCGCAACTCTTCGACTTCGTTCTGGCGAACAAGGACAGGAAAGAGAGTACCATTTACTGGGACGTGGAGAAGGCGAAGGAGGTGAACTTCGGGCGATTCGCCGATGTGCTGGAGTGGGGGAAAAGGTGCTACCCTCTGTATGTCAAATTTTGTGATGAGGTGCAAGCAGAGGTGAGTTTTCTTGTCTCGTATATTGTGTGGTAACTCGTCGGCGATGGGAAGGTGCGAATGGCTTACGAGGCCGTTAAAGGTTTCGGTGATGAGCGGGTTCTGTCATTTCCTCTGCGGATGCCTGTGGAAAGTCTGCAGGTATTGCGTGATGAACTTCGTCTTTGGGCCGAACAAGCGGCGCTCATCGAGGAGGAAGCGGTGAAACTCGGGTATCAGCCCTCCGAGTCGGCGAACGGCGACCCTGTTTTGCGAAGGAAAGAACGAGATCTTTTCCTGTCTGACACGAAAAAACGCTTGGCTAAGGAAGGAGAGGAGCGAAAACGGGCGGCGCTTGAAATTAAACGTCGAGCGGCGGAGGAAAATTTGCGCGCTCAAAAGTCGATTTCGGCGACGAAGGGATCCGAGGTCGGGGTCGTGAGGACCTTGTCCGACCACCTGGTTACTGCAACTACTTTCGTTTTGCCTGCAGCGTTGGGGGATCGAAATCCGTTCGCCGGTGCGCCGGTCGCCGAATTCGTAGTGCGCGACGGGAAAGTTCGAATCGGCGACAAGGAATTGGATGCGGCGAAATACCGGTACTTCTGGCCGGGTACTCGTGAGGCTTATTCCCACGCTGCGGCGAACATCAATCTGGGTGAGCTGGATCTCGAATTGGTTATCACGACTCCTCGGGCGAATGCGCGCATTCTTCCCACGTTAGCAAGCATCGGGACACAGCGCTGTAGCAATTGTACTGGAAAGGTTCGAGCGGCGCCTGTCAAAGCGGCGAAAAAGAAAGCCAAGGGTGACAACGACTCGCAGGTGTGCGACTTCTCTGCTGGGTATGTCGCAACCGCGTTCGGACGGGTCTGTTCGCGTTGTCATAGTTTGCGAAAAAGGTGTGAGGTTTTGCCATTGGGTTATTTGCGGGAACTCTCAATGTTGGTCGTAATGTCGACTTCATTCCATCCTAAACGTATCGGCGACGGGAAAAAACGTCCTTCGGCTCTCATCGAAAGCAATTACGAGAATATTTCGGACGTCGACGAGGATTCTCCTTCGCAGTCGTTGCTGAGCGCCGCCCGATTGTACTCTGAGGCATTCAGCCTGGACTTCGCGCAAACCATGTTAGCTGCCGCCAAATTGAATGCGCAAGCGGTGGCGGACGCCCTGAAGGCCGCTGAGTTGCAGATGGAATTGTATAAAAGGAGGCAGGACGATCGAGCCGCGGAGGATGGGGCTAGTGAAGATTCGGCTGTGGAAGGTGTGATCGCCGATGTGACTGGTAGGGTGAGTTCATCCGTTTTTCGGCGATCTGTCTGACTATCTAGATGTTGTTTAGGCATCGTAGGGCACCTGACCCATCGCCAGTTGCAGAAAATACGTCGTATCGGCGAAATTGAGTTTCGACTGGGCGACTTAAATCCTTCTTTAGCCCAAGAGGCCTATGACAATTCCAATTATGATGCACATTCCGTTTCTTCTTCGAGCAGCAGCGATAGTGAGGAGTCAGTCCAGAGTGGTGATTTTGATCTCTGAAATGTATTCGTTTTGCGCCTCCGTAACAGCGGCGAATCGCCAGGCGGCGACAAGTGTAAATCGTGTCATGGTGGCATAAGGCATTGTGGTGAGTGAGGAGAGCAATGGCCAAGTGGGTGATGCAGGACTCACACTCCCCTGTCTAGGGGAGGACCCTCAGGTGTTCCTCCCACTAGCTACCCAAGCTTATTATGGAGCTCGCAACCAAATAGGCCCGGGCCACGCGTTCGTGGACACAACGCGCAGTATAACGTGTCGGCGATTTGCGTGCTCGTCGCTGGTCTGTCTTCTTTGTGGAAGAATGTGTTGTCGAGCGAACAAGGATGGGAAGCAAAATGTAAAAGCAAAAACAGGAAACAATAATCATCAAAACCAAAACAGAGTGTAGGATGAGGGGAAGTCATCGTGTACCTCGCAATTGAGGGATTTTTTGAAGTTTGACCGGTGTTGTTTTTGGTGCAGTAAGCAACCGTTTGTGATAATGGGGTGAGTAACTCACCGACAAACCGGTCGCCGATCTGTCCGTTGAGGAACAGACCGGCGCCTCGCTTAGACCTATGTTCAACAGTGTGACTAGGGATTCACCCAGCGAGGCATATAGAGGAGTAGGACCTCTTAAAGTGAGGGGGAGGGGACCTCGCGATTGAGGACAATTTTCGTAAATGCGACATTGGTGATGGTGCGAGAACGCAATGAGCATTTGTCTTTGACGGGCGACGAATGGACTCACCCACGACCAAGTCGCCGACTTGCCCGTTGAGGAGCAAGTCGGCGCCTTGCCTTGACCTAAGTCTCAAAGACTAGGATTTCACCCGGCAAGGCATATAGGGGTGTTGGACCCCTTAAAGTGAGGAAGACCCTTCAGCGTGTTTTCGTCGAAGGTTACGAAAACGTGCATTTGGGCGATTTTTTGCGGAGTTCGGTATGGAATTGGGATGAACTGCGAGAGGGTGTGCAGTGTGATAGTCTTTTATAGCGTCCTGCGAATTTTCTAGATCTGCGATGTTGATCCACTCGTCCTCAGATGGTGAATACCCTTTGTATCGAACGCGATATTTGAAAACTCTATTTCGGGTACCGAACCATTTTCCATCGACAATTTTCTCCACTTCCCATTCTTCAATTCCGTTCACCAATTCTGGAGGTGGTTTGGGCAACTGGACTCTGCCCGGGATGTCGTCTTCGTTGACTTTTCGTATTAGACCTACATGGAACACTGGATGTATCTTCCATGAGGATGGCAACTCGAGTTTAAGGTTGAGGGGACCCAAAACTTGCAAAACACGAAAAGGGCCATGCCATTTGTCGTCTAACTTCTTGACAGGTCTCGTCGATTTGATGTTTTTCGCGCTCAACCAGACGAAATCGCCGACATGATATTCGGGCGCCGGTGCGCGCTTTCTGTCATAATGTTTTGCCATGAGATCTGCTGCTTGCTCGAGTGCCGCTTGTGCTTCCCGGTCGGCGATTTGCATCTTTTCGACGAATTGCGCCGCCGCGGGAACGTCCTCGTCGGAGATGGGTTCAAAGGCCATGCGGGGATGTTGACCGCAATCGAGCGAAAATGGAGTTACGCCCGTCGCCGAACTGACGCGATTGTTGAGCGCAAATTCTGCGTTGGGAAGTCCTTCTACCCAATTATCTTGAAGGTGATTGCAGAAAATGCGCAAATATTGTTCAACCTCTTGGTTCATGCGTTCAGTCTGACCATCACTTTGCGGGTGATAGGCTGTCGATGGTGAGCCTTTGATACCCAATAGGCGAAAAAGCGCGGATGTGAATTTGGACACAAACTCTTTGCCTCGATCAAAAATTGCGACATCGAAAAGTCCATGTAGCTTCCATACGTGATCGCGAAAAAGTCTTGCAAGGCCTTCTGCATCCATCGTCGAATGGGTGGGGATGAGATGGGTGCGTTTTGAGAGTCTGTCTACTATGACGAAAATCGTGTCAAACCCCCCAGATTCTGGGAGTGGTCCAACCAAGTCCATGCTGACAATTTGCCATCGACGCGTGGGAATGTCATTTGGTTGCAAAAACCCGACAGGTGGGGAAGGAAAGTTTTTTGTTCTGTGGCAAGTGTGACAGGCGCCGACATAGCGGCGAACGTAATGCGCCATACCCGGCCACCAGTAGTACCTTTTTATGAGAGCCGTCGTTGATTTTACACCTGGATGACCGGCGATTTGCGAATCGTGCAGGTCTTGCAAAATCGAGCGGCGAATTTCGTCGTCTCGGGGAATGTAAAGTTTCCCTCGAAAGTAGACAGCGCCGTCAACTTCTTGCCACTCCCGTCGGCGAATTGCGTCGACTGGTTCGTCTAGGATCTCTCTCAAGGCTTTGACTACTTGTTCTTCCCGTTCAGGTACCTTTTTCACACGTTCCAGTATACTCAACTCTGACATTTGTCTAGTGAGCGCAACTGCGCTCCCAGTCGCGTTGATCGTGATACGATCCGTGTTGAAAAAACGTTCTGGGAGTAATACTACGTCAAAGTTGTCGCAAGTCGCCGGTTTGTGATCCGGTCGCCGACTGAGCGCATCTGGTTTTGCGGAGTTTCGTCCAGGACGGTGTAAAAGAGTGAAGTTGAAAGATGCAAGTTCGGTGATCCAGCGTGCCTGTCGCCGATTCAACTTTTGTGGCATCCTGAAATACTCAAGATTTTTGTGATCGGTCAAGATCAGAAATGGCTCATCAGTACCTTGAAGAAGGTGTCTCCATTCTTGCAGTCCTCGCATAATTGCGAGCATTTCTTTGTCGTAGGTGTCATAGTTCCTCTGGGCAGCGTCGAGCGATTTTGATACGAAACCGAGAGGATGAAACTTCCCATCTGGCTTCATTTGCGACAAAACAGCGCCTGTCGCGAAATTTGACGCATCGACTTCAAGCAAAAATCGTCCTATTTGTTCGGGATGTGCCAAAACGGGCGCAGAAGTCATGAGCTGCTTCAGAGCGGCGAACGAACGTCGTTCATCTACCCCCCAGACCCAGGAAATCCCCTTTTTGGTCAGTTCATATAAAGGTCTTGCGATGTGACTAAATCTGTCGCAAAAGCGGCGATAGAAATTAGCGAAACCGAGGAACATTTGGACTTCCTTCATGTTCTTCGGTTCCGGCCAATCCATCACTCCTGCAACTTTTACTGGATCCGGTTCGATCCCTCTGCTGGTAATGATCAAACCTAGATACTCTACTTCGCTTTGACACCAGACACATTTCTGTAAGTTGACATAAAGCCCATTTTCGCGTAAAACTTGACAAACTTGTCGAACGCGTTCCCAGTGTTCTTCTTCAGTTTCTGTCGCAATTAGGATGTCGTCTATGTATATGAAGATGAACGCAGTGGCGATCATAGTGCGGAAAATAGAGTTCAGGAAAGCTTGGAAAGTCGCCGGTGAGTTGCAGAGTCCGAAATACATTACCAATGGTTCGAAAAGTCCTCGATTTGTGCGAAACGCCGCTTTGTGTTCGTCTCCTTCTTTGATACGAACGTTGTTGAACCCTTTCCTCAGATCAATCTTGCTGAAGAACTTTTTACCTGAGACCATGGAAAAGAGGTCAGCCTGAATGGGGAGTGGGGTCTTGTCTTTGACTGTGGCTTCGTTCAGCTTCCGATAATCGAAAAGGGGACGAAGTTCAGATGAGTCTTTTTTGTGCGTGAAGAAAACTGAGGCTCCATGTTCACCTGTGCTAGGACGTATACGGCCGGCGCTTAGTTCGGCGTCAATGAATTGGTCGAGCGCCGCTTGTTCGTCTCTTTTCAAGGGGTAGACCGGTCCCGCATATGGTCGTGCTTCGGGTATGAGGTTGATCGCGTGATCCCAAGGATGTCGGGGAGGAAGAGAAGTTTTGAATTTTTCGTCGTCGAAGATGTCTGCAAAATCGGCGATTTGCGTTGGTATTTCGACGACATTTTTTGGTCTCATCGCCGCTGCGTCTTTCGCCAGTTTCTGCGATTTTGTCATAGCGGCTCGTATCGAGGTAGATGATGGCGGGAATTTTTCGCGAGTGGTAGACACGTCATCTGCATTGCAACTGGTAGGGCAGCGAGAGAACTCAACTTTCCCTGAGTCCCAGTTGATCTCTGGGTTGTGGTGTCTTAGCCAGTCGTGGCCTAAAATCATGTCGACAGTCCCTAACTCCGCTACAGCGAATTGCCAAACTTCATGGTGAGCGGCGATCGAAATGGGCAAGTAAGTAACAGAGTGGATGGATCCTCCTTGATTGAGGGATCCGTCGATGTTATAAACAGGTACTGGGGAGGGAAGTTGAGTGACAGGTAGGTTGTATGCAGAAACGAGTTTTGGAGAAATGAAAGAAGTAGTTGCGCCGCTGTCGACGAGCGCCGATGTGGCGTGTCGGCGATGGGAATGTGGATGGTGGAATGCGGTTCTGAGCTTCGTCTTCGAACTGACGAGGGATGCTGTAGTCGAGCGTAGGTGGACTTTGTCATACATTTTTGCGACTTCTGCGCATCTTTGTCTCCAGGAGGGAAAACGCAACTTCGGGAATGGGGGGTCTTGTTCTCGTGGGGGGAATACTGTGCTGGGCGGCATCTTGTTGGAAGTGATTTTATGTGACGTAAATGAATTGCAATTCGGCGATGGGGACACTTCTTCCACCCACCGCCGTCCTAAAAATCCTCCTCAAGATCTTTCGATTGGGTAGCACTCGTTTTCGGCGACTGGTCGGCGAATTGTCCGAGATGTATCATTTTCGAATCAAAATATTCTCCTTGGGCCCGAAGATATTGCTCCTTGCTCATAATCGTTCTACACTCTCTTTCTCGGTGTCCTATCTTCTGGCATCGCCTGCAACGGGGAGGTCTAGACTTTGTCGCGTCAACTTCCATGTCATCGGGGTCTTTGGCCCTATGAGCGTGTGGAGCGGCATTGGGTGGCGGATCGGCGGCCGGTGACAATGCGGCGCTCGGTCGATACGATACTGGCGTTCTGTTCTCTCTGTGCTTTGAGGATTTTGAGCTGTCTCTTTTTGCAGAAAATGTATTTTGTGGTCCGTCTTTCGCCGATGGGATGTTTTGAAAGAAGGTTGAATGAGCAGATTCTTCCGCATCAATTCGCCGAGATTTTTCTTTCCAGTCTTCCAGCGATTTTGGGAACTCCCCTTGGGTTACTTTGAGGTGTAGGGCAGGATTGAGTCCCCGTTTGAAGAAAAAAATGAGGGCTTCATCATCAAAATCAGCTTGATTTGCCAATTCTTCAAACTTGATGATGTAGGTTTCTAGGTTCCCTTTTTGTTGGAGGGATGATATTTTTGTCTGCGCAATGAGCTTGTGGTCTGTCTTGCAGAAACGCGCTTTGAACTCCGACAAAAATTGTTCCCACGAAATTTGTTCCTCGTTTTCGACAAGTCGGCGCAAAATCCCAGCGGCGAATTTTTCCGCATCTCCTTCTTTCATGTAAGAAAGGGTAAATAGGATTTTCGATTTTTCGGTCGGGAATTGGCCTGGAACAGTAGACGTGTAGACGTAAATTTCGCGTAAAAATGTCGGAGCTGTGTTGGGTACTCCTTTGAAGATTGAAGGTGGGGCAAGTTTGATACCTGCATATGGTGCAACTTGGGCAGTTTGGGGTATAGAGGGAGAAGGGTAAGCCTGAGGTATTGGGTCTGTTCGCGATAAAAAGGGGGAAGTGGTCCCACTATCTCTAGGAGGGGTAGTCTGGAGTCTAGCAATTGTAAAATTCGGTCATTTGTGTTTTGGACGTCGGACCTCAGTTGCGCAATTTCGTTCGCATTCTGGGAGGTTTGCGCATTTTGTTGGTTGAAGCTTGTTATGAGGTCTTGTTCGAGTTTTTTGAATTGTTTTTCAGTTGTGAGGTGTAGAGTTTGGAACATCCTTTCTAAGTGCTGGATGCGTTCCTCGCTGGTCGGCGGTTCGCGCGTTTCCATATCTCCCCAAACCTCCGACATTTTTTTAACTTTGGTTTTGAAAATGAGAGAGAGTATTCTTCTGTTAGGGCTGACACTATGTGCGGTCGCCGATAGGCGATGCGTCTGTAGTGGAGGTAAACCTAAGAGAATACTCTGAGGTCACCACCACTACATCTCGATGTATATATATATATGTAAGGGCACTGCCATAAACTGTAACATACGTTTCTTGAAACATGTAAGATAGTTGGATCAGGAAAGCAATAAAGGGAATACTCGGAAATAAGACATACTAAGCAGTACAAGTGAGAAAGGACAATAAAGGTAATAATGGAGATGATACAGACCGGCGAAATGTTTAAGGTTTGCTGAGCGGCGATTCGTGTGAGACAGGGGAAAGCGGCGATCGGCGTGAACGTGAGCAAAGCGGCGATGGGCAGGTGCGTGATCCTATGCATGGTAAAGTAGGTCACGTGACTCCAGAAGGTGCATTTCGGTAATGCGTAGGGGCAAGCCTGACAATGTGCTTCTCATGGCCGCAGCCGCTACGGCGGTCCCCACTACGACCCCAACTGATTCTCAGACGACAGCCTCTGTTTCTACTCTTTCCATACCATCTGAGATGCCGAAGAAAGGATCCACGAAACTGCCAGCTCCAGTCCAGCTGCTACGCAACAATGGGAATAAACACACGTTGACACGTACGACCTTCCCAAAGATAATTACAACTCCTGCTTCCACTGGCACCGTCTCCTTCGATGCGCCAAGTTCTCAAATAGAGCTTTCTACCAAGTCCAATTCTACTCCTGGGGGTAATGTTTCTGATGGGAAGAGGAAAGCAGGCAGAAAGGCGGTTCAGCTCGAATCCAAAGGGACCGTCTATGTCCATTCTGAAAAGCCTGGCAAGATGTCTGCATCACCAATTTGGACGTTTCTCTTAGCAGGAGACGATGAAGCCTGTAGATTAAAGACGACTATCCCACTTCTAAAGCAAGCTTTGCTCGTAACTCTGTTCTACTCCGTTTCGTAGCTTGGTAGCTGACTTAACTCTGGGAACAGTCTTTTGGATTGGATGCAAAAGGCACGAAGGATGTCCTTGTAGAACGTGTGCTCCTTCAGAAAGGCAAAGTTTCGGTTAAGAATCTTTAATTTATGAAGCTTAGCTCTAGCGCTCTGTGCTTATCATAACACTATTCGGCATGTTTGACTGTTTAACATATTAGACTGTATGAAGTAGAACTAAAGCAAGTTATCTTATTGCAATTTTATCTCTGAACAAATCATTACCCCACTCATTCCGCTGCTACTGGAGCAGAGTCCCATCTGCCACCACTCAGAGACTGTAGCTCACAAGGGGGACAACCGATCAAGAGAAGGAAGGGGTCGGATGGAGAGAAGCCGAAAGTGAACTCCTTTGACAGTGTCTGGATTGGTCAGCTTGATTTGTGGAATGTGTCTGATGGCAGACCGAGTGGAGAGTATCCACCTTTAAATTTGTGGTACAACCTAGACACATTGTTCAGGTCATCCAGATTTGAAGGTCGAAGGTGCTAGAGTTGGTTGTTTGCGCACGGGAAGTCTAAGTCTGAGCACCACTAACCACCGTCCCCAAACGACAAAGTCGACAATTTCGCCCCTCACATCCACAATCGACGCGTCAAACTCTTCCTGTAAACTTCGATACCCCTATCGACTAAACTGGGACGAAGGCACCTTTGAAACACGCTCCATAGGATGTTCCGCATTTTACAGTCTGACGCGATAGGAATCTGTGGACGCGTCAATATCGTCGAAATGAGGTATTTTGGCACCAAATTCGAATATGATTCTCTTTGAGCAGCCAGACACGGGATAGGGTGAGTCTGAATTGACGTGACGGTCATCCCGTGTCAGAAAGTTGGTTTGTTTTTCTTTCAGGATGATGGGACTTTAGAGGAGGACGCTACGAGGGAATCAATAACACAGTGGCTCGTCCTACTGCCTGCAGAGGTACGTGGCTGCTCCTTAGCCCGCTAGACGCGTTCTGATCCCTTTTGTTGCCTCTTTCAACAATGCGATTTGCCCGTCGCAGTGCATATCAGAATGAGTCAACGCGTCGTGACTTGTAAGTGTTTCTTTCCCTCTTAAATCCTCACAACTGATCTCCTTCTGGCTCATCCTGATGCCTGCAGGCACGTGGCCACTCCTTAGTGAGTTAGACGCATTCTGATCCTTTTTGCTTTCGAACTGTGACTTACCCCATCACAGCTTATCGGAATGAGTCAACGCGTCGTGACTTGTAAGTGTTTCTTTCCATCTTACATTGTCACAACTGATCTCCTTCTACTAGGGCCACGCAAGGTATGTGATTTCCCCTGCTTCCTATCCTGTTTCTCTTCTCTCTTTCAGTGAGTAGAGCTAATGGTTCATTTGGGTCCGTAGGTCGCTGTCTTTCCTCATCTCCAGCATCCAAGCACTGTGGCTGATTGCTCCATTTCGCCTCTATTTGTCTTATAGGAGCTGCATCACAAGGAACTCGCCGCAGGAAATGATTAGAAGCCCGGACCTCGCCACTTATCGGCCTCTCCCGCGCCTTTCCTTCCCTCTCCCACTTCTCCCATCGAATGCTTCTGACTACGACCGGTCGTCCTCGTTATCCTACACCTTCTGCAAGTTCGCTAAACTGAAATCCAGCTTTTACCTGGCGAGACGTGCTTCAAGCCATCGATAGGAGCCTTCAAAGCGACTCGTCTATTCGACTTTTGCCAAGTTTTGGTGTAGGTGAGGGGAGGATTGGAAGCAGTGGAACCTGGAGAAGAGCTTGGGTTGTCCTTACCAATAACGAGCAGAGGGGGAGGAATGGGGAGGCAGTAAGATATAGGAATATGCAGTAATATGATTACTTTCAAATAATAACACTATTTGACCCGAATGCAAACCCTACCTGAAGAAAACTCCAACCTAGAGAACGCTAAATGGACGAAAGCGGAACGAAACAAGAACGCCAGAAATACCCTATCCAAAGACCATTGAACGAAATAAGGAACACTATCCTAACACTACTTTACCACTATCCAACGTCATTAATGAGCTCAAGTAGCGCCGATTTGATGTTGTTGGATGGCGTTCGAGTGGTGTTATTTTGGCCAAGATTTAAGCCACTTGAGCACCGACCCCTAAGTCAACACCACGCGACCGCTAACTAAAGGAAGTGCGTTATTCCAGGGATTGAGGCTAAACCAAATATTGACTATGTGCTTGCTGAAGGCAAGTCCCCACACAGTGGCTGCTGGAGTCTCAGGTGCACGGGGCTTCGACCCTGGCATGGCGAGGGACAAGGGCAAAATGAACTTGTAAGATCTAAGTCAAAATGCTCCATACCTGATACCAAAACAGATAATGGTTGCTGCTTCCATCTACAATCTGTGCTGTCCTTTGCTGCTATCTATGCAATCCGTGTGCCATGCTTCCCTTGCTGCTCATTGCTCCAACTTTTGGTCATAGTTCAGTCAAGGCTCATCCTTATATAAAAAGCATGATGGGTTTTGATCATGACTCACTCATGTACTTTTGAGTGCTTATATCACTGCCCACAACAACCTTCCAGGATTCTGAGTATACCAACAGAATACACGTGTCGGCGCCTTTCGAAGGGTATACACCAAAGACTATTTGAAACACGAAAAAAATTGATTTCGGCCGCTCAGCTTGTATGAAAAATTCTGTGAAGACTGAATAAGCTTTGTAGAGGGATGGAAGATTTGGGTGGATGGATGGGATAATGGATATCATGGATATCATGGAATGGAATACCTGTGGAAAGGAAGCTATTTACACAGAATGCGCTGTGTTGGGACAACTTGAGAGCTGACATCCAGATGTTCATCACAGGCCAATGGACATTAAGTGATGTCATCAGACCAACGACAATCCCATTTATTTATTTCAGGGTAAGTCGCATCTTATAATAGCTTCATGAATGCAGAAGAAAAGTAGGATGGTAAACCATTGTATTGTATCACAATTTCCAATCTATGTCGAAATAGCCCCACTTCATTTCCCTCAATTTTTCCCAGATCTCTGCAGGTGCACCTCCTCGACGTTTGCTGGCATCCGGCTGGAGAGCAATGCTAACCATGGCGCTGAAATTTGCAAAATCTTCAGTAACATGAAAGTCCCAGGCGTCTTCCGATAGCAGAGTTGTCTCGTCAATATGAACTTCATTAGCCATCCCAAAGTCGAGAAGAACGATGTCAGGCGAGCGACCTGGTGCTGTTGGTGGACATAACACTTGGTGTGGTTCGTACTCCAAATCGCCGTGCACAATTCCCAAGAGAAAGATTACGCCAATTAGAACCATTGCTTTGACATACTGCAAGGTGTGTTAGCTTTAATGAAATGGGAGATCAGGCTTACGAAGGCGTCTTGTTCTTCGTCGGAAAGTGTGTGCACATCTGCTCTGTCCAGCGTGGGTCCTTCCACGTATTCCATTAAGTGTGCTTGACAGATGGTGCCATCTCCTAATTTGACCTAATGCGTGTGTCAGGAAGGACAACGCTTTTCAAAAACGTAAGCAAATACAAACGTTATAAAACCCATAAGATCTCGCAATAGCTGATCCTTGAAGCAACCGCAAAACCGAATAGGCATTCTCTTCCTTCCGCATCGACGCCTCAGCATCAGGCCATCGCCGGAGTCGATCGATGCCTTCGTAATCCATGTCCCATTTCGGATAAGGAAATAAGCGCTCGTCATAAATCTTGAGCACAAAGGGATAATCTTCTCCTTCAACACCCACAAGGAAAGTCTGACCATGTAGTTGAGGGCCTGAACGGATTGAGCTGATAAGCTTGATTCGATCGCCGACGTTGAGGGCTGAGAAGGAAGGAGAAGCACGGCGGGTAGAGCTGGTAGCTTGGAATAAGATGTTTTGGAACCATAGCAACGTTGGATTATCTGCCGTTAGAACCAACGGAGGGAAAATGGTATGGCTGGTCGTGGTCGATAGCACTGACGCAACGGTGATATCTGTGTCAACGAAAGTCAAATTATCGAGCCATCGCTCGCCTTCCTCCATTCGCAATTGGTGCCAGTACATAAAGAGATGTTGTAAGTAGGGATCTCCCGTCTGAACTTCGTAAAGATCGTGTTCCGAAGATGCTAACACGGGGGACAGGTCTATGTGTACCCTCGTCGCAGGATCTCTCGCACAGCCGGAGACAAGGGTTCGAGGGAAGCAGGCAGGTCCTGTTTGGTTAGAGTACTTCGAACAGTCCCATTTGATGGAGAACACCTCACTCATGAGTGCGAAAACTTGGAAATATGGGTGAGCCTCAAAAGTGCAAATAAACTTGTAAGATCCACGGAAGAGCACCGACGATTTGAAATCCATGAAAGCCGCAAACCGATGCCCATTCGAGTCAGCTGGCAACGTGGCCAGAAATGATATATAGTTCCGTGCAATCTTGTTAGATTCATCTAGCGTATCGGTCTCCCAGTCCTCAGGGACCAAGGAATTAGCTGGCTGCAGCATGACTGAGGACTACACTTGCAAGCAATTGAGGGATGGACTTACCAGCAAGATGAACGTGAGAAGAACCTCATCTTGACACTTGAGGTGTATGATGTCCACGTCCATGGGTTCCACTATGACGAATGTCAATCATTACGACACTAATCAATGTCGACCTACCTTTCTCTACTTGAACAGTCGGAGGACCGGGTGCTCTTCCAGGATACATGTAGCGAAGGAACACTCTCAGGTCTTCTACAAATTGGGTTGTACGTTCAGGGCTAACAGCTGTCGTAAGTCGCATTTCCTGTATATGAAAAGGCACTTACCGGTCCACTGAATTCCAGACAATCATGTCATGCCAGAATGCTGCTTTGACGTTGCTAGGGAGGAGATCCAGATCTTTTACGAAGTGGTCATAATACGTAACCTCGGTACCCTTATCCGTTTCACGCCGCGGCCAGCTGTGAAGGTAAGGAAATATCCCGCCTTCCTGAGAGCAATGACCCAAAGCATCTTCATGCCATACGTAAGATTGAGCATTCGCATCCTCCGGTCGCTCTGGTGGCGAAAGCGGCGTGATGAATGCCTGTAAACGAAAATTGTCGACGAAGCAAACCGATTCCGTAGATTGCAATTCTAGGGAGTCCATACTAACAGATTATTGCTATGTCAAGTCGATGATCAGTTAGGGGAGCAAAGTAGGGTATCTTAAATACTTGTGTGAATCGTTTAGTGAAAAGGTACACAAGGTCAAAGAAACTACCAGGTGGAGGGAACGAGAAAAAGGGACCTTGATAAATGTACACGGAGGATAAGCTCCAGACTGTGAACAACAAAGAGAGGGAACATCTTTCATGAAATGTTCACAACAGTTGAAGGGACAACGCCTGTGACAAAGAGGCACCTCATGGAGGACGCGCACTACAGGCTGAGGGATATAAATGGGAGGTGTCCTCTTGAGACTACCTCCAGATAACTTGATCCCTGTTTTCAAGACATTGCTCTGATATCCTCCGATGGCCGACAAACCTGTCCTTGATTTGTGTGAACCGCAAGAGCATTTCGTCATCCTGGAAAGATGTTTGATGACGAGACTCACTCCTCTAAATCACGGGCTTCAGCAGCAAGCGGAGCGACTGATAAAGGCAAAGTCGACTCGCAACTCCTTTCCGTTCCAAGTTCTAAGCCAATTTCGAGCTTTTCTTCGAAAGGGAGCGAAAATATGGCTAAAACGCTGAAGCCGAGTGTAGTGAAGTTCCTCAAACTCGATTGGTGGAAACAGGAACATCACGACATGATCACAGCTAAATCGTGCCGAATAAAGGACTTTCTCGCATTCTTGAGGAAGGAGGTCAACGTTTCGGACATCGCAGAGCAGAAAAAAGATGTCGATGCGAAACGAGCGGCCACGGTGGAAAAAGCTGTTGGGGAGAAAGAACCTATTGAGGAGCAGGAAGCAATCCAGGAGCACGAAGCTACGGTCAAGAAGGCATCCAAAGAACCGTACAAGAAAGCATTGAAAGACCTGTTGTTCCCCATACCGAACGCAAAACCGACCAGGTTATCCGAGAAATCAAAATGTGTTGTGAGTTTTGCTCACAATTTGCGACAGCCACCAGCCAAAGGAACAGCTTGCATGGTAGTCGCGACATCCTCGCATCCGTTTTGCCAAGCTTTGGGCAAAATAATTTGCGCATTCCACCCAGTTCGAACTAGATACCAACTGAACGAAACCAAATTGACGGGGATGCTGGAATACAGATCAGAAGTTCATCGTCCGACAGACGACAAAGGACGTTCTAGTGCGTATATTAACAAATAGCGATACCGCATCTAACAACTCCTCTGAAATAGCGCGAGTTGACAATGTCATTGGTTTTTTCGCCGAGGAGCTCCTAGAAGTCATGATTAGAAATTCAAAACTAGCCTTGAAAGTGAGTGGCGCGAGTAACATCACTGTTTCTTTCGTGGAGGTGAAGGTGAGCACGGTGCCATTCTGAAGCTAAACCTGACGTCATGGCTAGAAAAAGGTGTTGTCACGGAGCAATCTTTCCAGGACGTACAGGACCTGTGCGAAGTGTGGGAAAAGAAGAGTGTTGCACGACGAAACAAGGCCAATACCTGGAAGGAGGTAACACCGCGTGAAAACGCGCTGTATTACGTTTACCCCACATTCTCAACTACATGGAGCAGTATTAGACACCTTTCGGGGCTTTGACAGACCACGAATCCACAACATTAATCTACGTGGTCAAAGACATGGTATTCCAGAACTGAGGTGAAGTGGATCACCCCAGAGTTTATTAGAGTTCAGTTCCTTAAAGCAAGGTGAGATTTTGCTCTTGCTTTTTCTAACTAGCTGGCTCTGACTTTGAAGGCCAAGGGCACGAACAACCAAGGTCATTGCAGTAAGCAAATAATTAGAATGATAATATCTTCCCGACTGTGTATAGAGCTGAATCAGTGACTGCCTTGCAATGCAAACTCTTTTTAAATAGCGTATCATCCCTCAAACAATTTGACATGCCAATGATGATCAACGCAGGGAATTTCTTAACCCAATCCATGTTCCTCCTTAATCAGCTTTAATTTGTCCTTGAAAGTACATTGAAACGGGTTAGAAGCCTTCAAGTACTCCCCACATATAATTGATGCATGACCAAGGAATGTCATAATCACATCGCCGAAAGATTGATACTTGAAGGTCCTCGCACTGTCAACCAAAGATCATCCAAGGTTAACCAAAGCAGTTTTGTAGCTAACTAACAATAACTACGATGGACTGATCAACGTATTGATGTTACGACGGATCAGAGAAGGAAGAACACCCCACATGCCCGCTTCTCGGAAAGGAAGACGCTTACAAGTGTGCAAGAGTGTAAGAAGTCAAATGCCTTAGCTCTTATAGCCCCAGATTAACATGATCAAAAATTATCACACCGTCTTGGCCTAGACTCCTCTCTTCCTCCGGTCGAATTGGCGAAAGAAGGAGAAAGATCGCACAATGAGTGCTCAATCAATTTCGTTGATTTGGTTGTCGCGTCTCTATTTGAAATGCAACTGACCACCTCAACAACTCCAATCTCTCCTGTGATTACTGCCCGTTCCTAAAGCCAGTCTGCAGGTGTTGTGCGCCGCACGCATATTCACAGCAAACCTGTCCCCCCCAATTGACGGCTCTCCCTCCTCTCCTAGTTCCTTTCCTGTTTCATCATAAACCCTCATAAATCAGAACAATGGGAAGAGAAGGCGAGAATTAACGGAGCGGAGACACAGAACGGGATCTTTCGTGCCCACTGGGTGCAAATGGGAGGGGAGGCTTTCAGACCCATTCTTCAGCAGCTGACAGGAATGTAAAGACGTAAGACAGCAGATCCATTAGACAGTTTGAGGTTGCGGCCATTCGGCCCATTCCTAGTCATTTGCTATTTGCCGACTGGGAGAAGTAGTACAATGCGATGGTAACATTTATGTACTGATTTGTCTGTATCACTCCATATTTCCCTCCGTCCATCCCACGTCCTTGCGTTCCATCTCCTCGAATGGCCCTTATTGATACAAGGGAGTTCAAACTCGTTTTCTGTTCGCGTTGCTGTGAAGAGAAAGCCAGTCTGACCTCTGCACATTATATTTCATTCTTGCCCCGTCTGGTTTCGAAATTGGCACTTGTGTCGCAAGAGACCATATGACCCCATAAGGAAACAGCTGGGCTGCGCTGTCGCTGGGTACGATGGTGGCGAGAGAAAAAGAAAAGAGTTGATAGCGTGACCGTGGAAGGAGGTGACGGGTTCTCGAGAAGGGCCAGACTGGATCCAGTGGGAACCTGTTACCAAGTTTCAACGGGTCGTGTACGAGTACAAACCACGATGAATGCCTTCTTCGATCCCGAAATGCAATCCTCCGCCTTTCACTCCTTCCTGTTGACTATTATTGTCGCTTCCGAAAGCTTGCACGTCCACAAAGAAGCAACAGGTATAAAAGCGGTTTTCTGGTGTTGTAAACGGACCTCGTCTACTCTTCCAGACAGCTTGTTTCTGGTCTTCTTCGACAATTATGTACCGCTTTGATTCAACGGGTCCGGTGGAAGAGTCCCTGAAGGAAGTCGCCGCTTTTCTGAACGATTGGGTGCTCAAATGGGAAAAAAGGGTCAGTTTTGAGCTTGGGTCACAGCTCGATGTCATGTGGTCTGAGGTTTGCAGCGTGAGGGCTACGCTCAAGTAAGTCGTTCGGCAGATGTAGAGGTGGGAGGAGCTAATTGCAGTCACAATTGAAGTGAATTTTTTGAGCCAGACTCAGAGTCAGGAGCCCCAACGTCACCAATCGAACCCGAACGATGGCAGCAAGAACAAATCTCGTTTTCGCATTCATCATCATCAGCCAATTTATCAAGCCCGCAACCTCAAGCGAACTCAGTGCAACAATCGTCGCCTCCGAGCAGATTAGAGAGGCTTCCGATGGAAGTTTTACAACATATCTTCGATGAAGTCGTGATGGAATACAGTGAGGACACAGTCGCGCTATTGTGTTTATCCAAGCCGTTGTATCGGGTGGTACATGTCCTCTTCGTTCAGTCGGGCAATTGACTTATACCAGAACTTCATAGGTCCAACGAGCACTATATCACACTCCACCAACTCTACGCAGCCTGAACGACGTCCTTTCCTTACAACGAGCATTACAGAAGCGCCCTGAGATCGCCACATTTGTTCGACACCTTCGATATGCGATAAATCCCCCGGAACTAGAAATGCACCAACGCCTTTTCATTCTCATGGTTCTTTCGAAGTGCACTTGTTTGTGTACCTTGACTATTTTTGCCGACCTGCCTGAGATCTTCCACCTTCTACCAAGTTTTGATGACCACTCGCTCCTGACGGAGCCAGAAGCTGTTAACGATATCAGATTACACCTTCCAGAGCTCGTCCGATGCATGGATCGACTGAAAACGACCAATATTTTTGAGGAATGGCGCCGTGATGACCTTCTGACGCCTGTGACCCAGATTTGGGTTTCACAACCTGCCGAAAATTATGAGTTCATACGCGAAGACTACTTACCAGGCTCAAGGGAGTACTGGGATCCGATCGAGACACCTATCCGCGCTCCCGCAGAACTCGTTTTCCCTAGGACTCTTCGAAATTTGCGTGTACGAGCTACGCGTTCGGACCGTCAGGCTGCATTTATGCTTCAAGTCCTAACTAATACCATCCGGCAAAACGAACCTCTTCCGCCTCTGAGGCTTTTGGAACTTTTCATCTTCGAACAACCACTCGATGCCTACGTTTACCCAATTTTCCGACATTGCAAGGGGACGTTGGAAGTTGTACGACTCTCCCTCTTAGATGAATATTTGGTGGCGGCCGATGAATCCGATCAAGTTCCCTTCCGCCTAACCAATATCTTCTATGAAATCGTTGCACAACTTCACTCTCTGCAAGTTCTTGAACTCCGCCTGTTCCCTTTGGACGGTTGGAGTTTTCCGTGTACTGGGCCGTTCGTCCCCAACATTCGAGAATTAGCCCTTCAAGCTTGCTTTGGAAATGGAGCCCTCCCCGACATTTTGTACGACACGGCAGCTCGCTTCGTAGATACCTTGGATGTGCTATATCTGAGAGATGGAGTGTTTGAAGACTGGACTGAGAACGAGGAAGAATACCAGGGAATATTGCGGCTCGCGAGGAAACTACAGAACGTAGGTATAAAGCTTGATGTTGGTGATTTATTTAGAGAGGAGGATTTGGTCGTTTGATACGGAAAGATGAGAAATTGTTCATTCATTGGTTCATTGGAGATGCAGTAGTAGCTGGAGCTAATGTGGAGAGGTTGAAGAAACTGGCGGCCGATGCCAGTATGACAAGTTTCTCCGAAATTGCGTTCTTTGTACCTTGGAAGTGCGATAAACCTCATCGATCCCTGGCACCATGAGGGCCTACCAGAATTCTGGACCACCAATATTTTGCACCTGTCTTTGTTCATCATGCCTGTTGCGGGAAGAGGGTGACCTTTTCGCTACTAAGCACTCATGAGAACTTTTATCTTTATCTTCACTACGCTTCTATCCAACTGACAGTCTTTCTCGCTTCGCTCTCCCGCCTCCAATTACATGCAGCGGCCATCCAGTCGTCCAGCCCTGTCAGTTATGACGCCGCTTTTCCTCCCCGTCTGTTGGATCTCCTGCTAACATCATGTCTTCTGTCCAGCGACTAGAGGCGAGCTCAAAGTTCTCTATGCAACCTTGCAACGCAGAACAACCTCAACGTTCAAACGTCGCCGTATGGTCACATCGTTAACGCAGAGCAATGTGATCCTCTGCCCACCACCTCCTGCTGAACGTGCGTTTCACCCTAGGTAGCGTCATAAAAGTGAAAGGAAAGGAGAAGAAGTAGATTCTTCTCTAAGCCAGGCGGTTCTTCCTCCTTCCTTCACTGGCATTCGCCTGCGATCGTCAACCTCTTCCCGAATACTTTGGACGACCGCACCGCTGCTGATACGAAGAGAGCACTCTTCCCTCTTGTTTCGTGTTCGCTTCTCGATGAGTAGATGGTATTCCTCCCTGTTTTTATCAAGAAGCTTCTATTCCGAATCCACTTGCTCTTCTCTCCCATGCTCCTGCTCAACTCCTCCTGACCAACATTCATCTCTATTTCAAATTCTGGAGGTCGGCTCCATCGATTGCATTAAATCTCCGTCCATAGCCCAGAATAATCCGCAAGCATGATAGTGACCCCTGACTGTTGGGTCGGAGTGTTGACTTTGACATCGGTGCTTTCACCACCCTCAGTATGCCAATTCTGGACGTTAGGCATGGCATTCAACCTTGCATTGGTTGGATGACAATCTCAAACTACATTTTAGCAATATGGTCAGATTCTGATATCTTATTCTGTATGCAGACGTGCCTCCATTTTTTGCACTTTCCAAAACAACGATTGCTGAGACTTGCGAAAATCGTGCAGCAAAGCTCCACGCTCATATGACGGTTGAAGCCATCACATTGTAATAAGACTGTTCAGACTGACATAAGAAATGAGGTGGAAACCCACTCTTTACATGGTTCTTCTTTCCAACCTATGCCGAAGTATCCCACTTCATTTTCGCAAGAAGTTCCAAACCTCCCCGAGAACCCTTGTGCCTGTCACAGAATGAGAGTTGCGTCCGTGCCAATTGAGAGCAATTGGAAGGATGTCGTTGATGCACATAGAATCATAATTGGAACTGGCCTTTCAGGCGGAGCTCGACAACTACGTGGTTTCGGCCATGCGAACTTCATTTGCCATCCCAAAGTCTAGAGGATCAAGCTAAGTGACTGACCTGGGGTTGTTGCTTGACATATCAGTTGGTCTGGTCAGGAGTCCAAATCACGATGAACGATCCCCAAAAGAAAAATGGGGCCAATTGCCGCCATACCTTTCACGAACTGAAAACTTGTTACCAGTTCGTGAGACGTGAGGACCTTACGCTTTCTTCGTAGGATCTCCTGTACAACCAGAAACAAGTGTTCGAGGAAAACAGGTCGCCCGGTTTGATTCGAGTATTTCACACACTCCACCTGACGGAGAACATTTCGTTCATGAGCGTTCATGAGAGCGAAGACCTGAAAGTAAGGATGAGGGCCGAAACTACACTTCTAGTTGTAGAAACGTGGGAAACAATTGAGGATATAATTCAAGATGGCTGCGTTCTATCTTCTTTTAAGTTGGAGGCCGGGTTGCTAGAAATGAGACGTATTTTCATGCGATTATGGGGCAGCGGTTATTGATGAAGGTCCCCACTCTTGGTGTATCAGGGAATCGGTTGGCTGCCGAAGGCAAATACGATGAACAACTGTTCGCGATAGTGTTGTACAACTGTACTTGCCAGTAGGACGAAGGTCATTCCACCCAGATCTTGACATTTGACGCGTACAATTCGACTGAAAAAATGTTAATCGTGCGCTTCCGCTGAATGTTAACTGACCGTTGTCTATTTGAATCGTCAGAGGACTAGGCCGTCGCTGGGTACGAGCGAAGAAAAGCAATCAGATCCTCCGCCAATTGCATCGTGCGTTCCAGTCTAAGAGTTCTCCTCGTTAGCGTTGGCTTATTGTTTAACAAACATATCGCTCGACCACATCTTAAACCACTGCCTGACCCTAAAACGTCACCTTGATACTCTCAGGAAGAGATCCAGAGCCCTCAAAAAGTGGTCTTGAAATGTCACTTCCACATTCTTGTGGGTTTAAGGCCATGGTAGCCGGTGAAGCAACTGGCTGATGCGACCGCTGCGATTTATGGCTATTGCATCCTTGCTCCACACATGGATCAAGGATTGTTTACGACTTCTTTGGATCGTAAGGATGCGGGAACGGGAAGCGGGGTGAGGAAAGAATGGAACGTATTCGTTGAGGAGATAAACGGGTCAGGTTCAGAAGATTGGTGATGTGACGTCCATCTGGAATA